>VYZU01024039.1:0-63286 GCA_013401355.1 Ceyx cyanopectus | reverse complement strand
AAATGGGATGGGAACAAGTTCACTAAATAAAACCTGCTGGACACTGCACGAGTCCCAGGCACTGGGCAGAGCCCCCCCTGACTGCCAAACACTCCACCTGCCCCCCCAGAAGTACAACCCACCTCCAGAAAAGGACCTAAGTGTGTTTGAAGGAGAAGTGTTTCAAAGACAGAGCCTTGTTCTTATTCTTACTGCTCCAGACACAGACCGGAGTGAACTGGAGCAGGGGATGGGGCCAAAACTAATATTATTTTTGGAAAGAGATTGATCCTGGAAAGTAAGTACATGAAAGAGGAAGAGAAACACGGGATTGTTAGCTAAGGTCACTCTGAGGTCTGGCACACATGACCCAAAAAAGCCCCAGAGCTTTGGATTCAATCACCCCAAACAATGAAGGAATTGACTGTGATTACATAGTTCCAGGAGAGCACGGGGGTAATTGAACAGTGGGAAATTGAATAAAAGAAGGCTAGGATATCCACAAACAAGATGTTCTCTGCCACGTTATGAAGGGTTTAACAGCAGCCATGAGCTCTTTTAGGTGAGCCTGCCTCCAGCAGCCTGCCAAGAACACGACTGTCCTCGGGACTCTGGGAATACTGGGAACTGCTGGGACTGTGGCTGGGCACGTAGCTCCACTTTCTCACCACTTCCTTCCTTCACAGCAAAGGCAACAGTGCAAAAAAGAAAAGAAACTCAAAAAAGTGGGTATCTGGGTAAGCCAAATCCACATCCAGTTTCCCACTGCCCTTTCCCCAAACCCTTTATTAGAAGGTGCCTGAGTAACTGAGCATGTAAAGCTGAGGCTGTGGGGGATGGAGGACACTTCCCACTCCTCCACCCCCGAGGAGAAAGGGAATTTAATCGAGGATGGGACACTGGCAGCAGTGATTTGATTCAGCTCCCTGCACTTTCACCCCAGACTGGGTTATTTGCTCTGCTTTATTGGTGGTTTATGTTGGTATAATAAAGCAGGAACCAGAAAGACTCTGGGCCAGGGTGGAAGTTCACCTTAGATGAACCAGACTAAGACCTGAGCAGTGGAAATATTGCTGCTTTGGGGATGTTAGAGACAGCCCTGGCTACGGGGTGAGAAAAAGCAGTTTGCTGAAACATCCACTGCAGCAGCAATTTACACTTGTATTAATAAGCAGAGAGTCCATCTCTGGAACAAGCACAATGAGAATAAATGTCAGAGCAGCCTCTAATGACAGACTCCTTCAGGGCTTATTGCTAAAGACTGCCCAAGAAACCAACCTCCAGAGAAATCCTTTGCTGCACTTTCTCCTCTTTTTATAAGGCCCCGAGGCTAATTAGCACCCAGCAACACCTCCAGAAAGATGAAACTTCATTTAGGGCTCCTTGCCTTGACACACAGTTAAAGGAGCAAAGAAACAAGTCTTTTTTGGTATCTCCTAGCCCACAGACACAGGGTACCTGTAAGATGAGAAGAACGTGCTGAGCTTTAATGAGCTCCCTGGAACTTGCAGCCACACTGAGCCAGCAGAATCCCTGCTCTGAGCAGGCTGCTCACTCATTAGCCCTCCACTGCTCCCTGCCTTGCATCACTGAAGCCTACTTGGATTGGGAGGGCTGTGGGAAAGAAACTACTTCGTAATGGACAGAATAGATAGGGATTAAACTTCAGGAAAAAAAGCAACAAGGGGGAAGAGGTAAAACACTAGCAAAACTAATTTTCTTCTAAACAATAATAAAAAAAGATAATATTATTATTATTATGACAACTTTGCTTTAAAGGTAACCAGCAATCAAAAACCAAAACTTCTACTGGGAAAGTAAGAGGTAGTCTCTGTTTTACCTCCAACATCTTATTTACATCTCAACATACCTGGTTCTTCCTTGAGGTTGCAGGGATGGCAGATCCCCAGGCAGCACAGAGCTCCACGAAGCTGCCCCAGGGAGCATCAGATGGAGCCCAGCAAGGTCCTGCACTGGAGTCCCAGGGGGGCTGTGGCTTGGGCATGGCTTCCACTGTGACAAACCCTGGACACAGGGCATCCTTAGTCCAGAAATTCAGGTGGGCAACTTTTCAGATGCACGTTCCCATCCTTGGAGCAACTGGAGGGACTGGGAGCTGGAGCAGAGATCATCCAGTTCAGACATCAGCTCTGCAATGGAAAGTAAAGAACTCTGGTTTATATAGCTCCAAATGTAAGTTTGAAAGAAAATAAATTGTCAGGCTGTTGCAAAGCAATACCCTGGGTGCTCTTATGAAAGACCTTGTGTTTCACATTGAGGGGAATTACCTCTAACCTGAAAATAAAGCACCACACTGGAGAATCCTTCAAATTCCCTGAAAGAAAGATTCTTTTTATCTTCTCTGGCACCAACTCTTTAAGCATTTTATAATCCCAGACAATATCAAGCATTGAAAAGTGTAGCATCTTGAGAGAGGGAATTGAGAAATACTCAAAAGAGAGAAAGAGAAAATGCTTTTCCCTCTTTTTTCATTCAATTGAGCTGACAAGGAGCTGAACTTCACTTACTTCCCACATTTAAATAGAAAGACATGTAACAATGCATCCCAGCTGATACAATTGACATTTAATCCTGATCATCTGCAAGGAGGATCTCCTGTGACTACTCTTCTAATTGCTGTTAACACAACTTCCTAATGCTAATGACTTTCACACTTGGCTTGTGAGTGTGTGCAGACAACAAGCAGCTAATAGCAGCAGCAGCCATGAAACCACAGCCTCCCACGCCATCCACATTCTGCCTGGTGGACTTTCTAACCTAGGAGTGTTTTCCAAGCCTCCCAACAACCAGCTGAGCTGATTTGCACATTTCTCCAACTTAATGAGACCTCACCAGGGATGAGAAGCAGGAAGATTTTTGTTCTGGCCAATAATCCTCGTACCTTATCTCGCTTTGCCTTCTAACTAAATACGCCCTAATTGTGTATTTACATTTGCTGGCATGTGCAAAACATTTCAAGTAGCTGGGCAAAGCAGCTAATTAGTATTGTACATGCTGTACTTGCAGGGTACACCAGCACAGTGCTGAGTGGAGGCAGGTTAGCAAGCACACAGGCAACTGGAACCAGTAAATAGGAGCCATATCCGAGGACCCTGCATCAGTGCTCTGCAAGTTCTGTCCCACAGGGTGGGTTTTCTCATCAAATCTTCCTCTGGAATCACTTGAGAGTTTGGCTGATTAACAATGTGGAATAAAATGTGGGGCTGTGGTGCTGGTTGTGCTGCTGCATCGGGTTTTGTTTGCTGCTTGTTAGGTTCCCATTCCCAATTGGAGTCAGCAATTCTCCACTCCTTCCTTTGCTTGCTCCTCTTCCTCCTCTGGAAGCCATAACTGGCAGCATCAGCAGATGGGCAGGAGCAAAAAAAAGAAAATATCAATAAAAGAAACAGAGAAACAAATGCTGTGTGTGAAAAAAGGGTGGGTTTCTTGTGTAATTATTCCTGTGACCTGCACAGAGCACGAGGAACATACTCAGTCTTCAGTGCAATGCTTCTAAAACACTAGTTGGAAGGAGTCTAAGATTCAAGGGTTTGTCTCTAGAGACTGGAGCAGATTGTTCACAATTAGGCAGGAGTGTGATGGGGATTGTAAGCAGCTATATTTCTCTGTAATGGGGATGAGGATAATGTAGTTTAAAGCCACAGGCTCGGCTGCTCTGCCCCATGCAGTCATCTGCCAGCTGCTTGCTCTGGCACAGGGCAGCTTAAGAAGGCAAAGAGGAGAAGTGGTTGGGTCTGGAGCAGAGATTTCACGGGTTGTTAATGCACTTTTTTTCTGGCAGTGCTGGTGCCAGCACACGTGGCTGGTGCCCTGTTGACAAACACCAGTTTGGGGTTGGTTTGTGCACGATGCAAAATGGTCCAGGATTTACCTGCAGTGTGCTGAGGTGTGGAGAAACCAGAGACACCTCACAGAATGGCTGGAAATAATTTGCTGTCCTGTTATTTTTATCTTTCTTTTCTTCCCGTGTTCTGTGTTAGAAGATCTGTTCCAAATTGACTACTGGCTTTATTTAATTCACCTTGAAAGGTGCCTCTGATGAAAGCACAAGAAGCAAAACAGGCCTTGGGTTGCTGCAGTAATTCCACTAATATGAAAATCTAGCAGGTCCATTAATAAGAACACTAATTGCCCCTCTAATAAACCTGCCAATGAGCCTGTATGTGGGTTTTGCTTGGATTTCTGGCCCTTCTGCTGCACGTGCCAACAGGTATTTGTTAGAAATCAAGTAGTGCTACTTCTCAAGAGCTTGTGAGTAATTATACTGTTAGAGAGGACATATATATATATATATATTTATGTATATATTTCAGAGTTATCTCCCCCATGCACAGAACAGCCTGAGGCACAGACTCCCTATCCCAGTGGCACCGAGGGAATAGAGCTGCCTGGTCTTCAAAGCATCAAATCATCATATTCTTTTTTTTTTTTTGATACCTACAAAGCTTTTTCTGACAGCTGAGATTCAGGCTGGTGAGACAATATCAGGCAGAGAGATGAGAGGTGTGATCTTCCAGGCAGCAGCAGCAAAGGTGTTGCTAAATAAGGGTCTGTAATCTTGCTGGAGAGGGCAGATTTTCTGTCCCTGCATCTGCACCATGTGTTTACTGAGGATCCCAGTTTTAGTGCCACTAAATTTGAAATATATTGCATGGGCTGGCAGAAGAAGCAATTACCTGCCAAAGGTCTTCATTTGTAGGTGATGATCAATACTCTGTGTGTAAAATCCCCTTCTAAACGACCCAAATCAATGTGTAATGGTTTATAATAGTCACTGCTATCACAATGGCTCTAATCAGCTCTTTTCCTGCCTTAATTGGTCCTGTACAGCAAAGCACAAGCTTGGAGCAGCCTTTCCCAGAAGGGACTACTGTAATATTAGATGCACTCAGAGTTAAAAGGAGCCATAAAAATTATACTTCAGTCGAAAAGTCTGGCAGGTGATGGGATGTTCAACTCAAAAGAGGTCAGGAGTCAGAGCTCATTGCAAACCGAGATTAAAGCTGAGATAAGGCTCAAGTTCAGAGGTTTGGGGAGCAGTTTTGCTGTTTGGTTTTCTTTGCTTGGTTTATTTTTGTTTTCTCTTAGGAGATTTTTACACAAACTGTAGTTAAAAGGCAGGTTAGGGAGGTTTTCTGAAAAAGAAAATAGCCATTAGCTGCAAGAAACCAAAGCCAATAAATAAATTGCTAATGCTCCTCCAGTGCTTCCAAAACCAAAAAAGAAATAAAGCTTGAAAAGATAAGTTATCCCCTCAGCAAAATCATCTCCCAGGAACCTGGCAACTTGCATGAGCTATAAAATTCAATTAACATTTTTTGCTTTGTGTGTCACACTTCAATTAAGTAGAAAGCAGATTAATCATATAGAACAGGAGTGTATTTAACATGAGATAATGTGTTGGGTTGCAGGACTTTGCTACTCTGGTTGTGATTCAAACCCAGACTGGTCTGGAGCTTGTTTATGTCTCTGGATAGAAGGGATGGGAGTGAGCTGGGGTGTGTTTATCAATTGGAAACATGACTGGAAGTGCAGGGGAAGAGCTTGGAACAGTCACCCTGCAAACTGCTGAGTCCACGCCTGGCACTGAAAGGATTTCAGCAACAGGGTAAAAATGACAAGTGGATCTCTGAGAGGCTCTCTAGGCTTCACAGTATGGGCTGGGAAATGCTCCTTGGAGAAAGGGCACTTTTGTTCTCAGGTGCAGAAGGACTTTGGAGAAGCTTCCTGCTGAGGTGCCAGGGAAAATCTGCCCCAGGAATGTGCAGCAGCAGCAGCAAGAGGCAGAGGAGATGCTCTGGTGGGTTTTGGCACTAGAGGAGAAGTGAAGAGCTCTGGGTGCTCCTTTGGACACTGCTGTGGGTTTTAACAATTCATTTACACTTGCAAGCTTGGATTTTTCCCCTCTTTCAGTCAGGACCAACCCCACTTCTCCTGCTTACAGAAAATCAAAGGGACTAGAATGAAGAATTCTGTTAAAATAGAAGTTCTTCCAGGCAAAGGAGCATCTCTCAGTGGGGGTGCTGGGGTCAGCTCCCCATCAGGAACAAAGGAATGCTCTGGACAGTGCCATTCTGAGTGGTAAACCTTCACAGCTCCTCCCTCCTCTCTGATGAATGCCATAGGCATGGAAAGATGAATTTGGATCCCTTACCAAAATCTCCAGAGCTGAGCTTTCCAGGCTGCCAGAATTGTACTGGAAATCTCATGAGAGTTAAAACACCAACTACTTTTGCCATTTCAGCACTTCCAGCTCCAGCTAAGAACTGGAACCTTAGCATGCAACAGGGAAAAAAACCTAATGGGATTTGTCAGGAACTTAGTTTGGCTCTCCAAGTAAGAAAAGATCCAANAGCAGAAAACAGGAAAAAAAAAACCATTAAACTTTCATGTGCCATGTGGCTGGGAGTAGCTGGAGAGAAAAAGTTTTCTTCTCATGTTTCAGCAGAAAGTTTTTGTTTATTAGAGATGATTTAAACCCTACAAATTTGAGCAGATCAGAACAGAAAACAATAGTGGTTACATGCGTCAGCTCTTCAGAAGAGCCCAAAAAAGGTGGAAAACACACAGAAGAAAAGAAAAAAACTTCTTCAAGCATAACCCAAATGCTGCAGTAAATCATTGTATGTGCTAAATAAATCAGCATGATGCTGATAAAGCTCCTTTGGCTGCTCCCAGTCACTTTTCAGAAAGGTTTTTAAGCTGGTGGTTACATCCCGTCTGTGATATTTAGTTGTGTAACTCATCAGGTGGGCCAAAAAAAAATCAATAAATAAATCTTTAAGGAACATAAAATGGGATTTGGCTCAAAGAGCAAAAGAACCTGTGCAAGAAATTTCCACATTAAAAAAACATTGCTCTTTCTGAATCCTGGGGTGAAGGAACAGTTTGAAATGAAACAGACAATTCCATAATTTTAGGGGGAAAATATTTATTATAAAAGAGACAAGTTCACCAAAACATCCAGTCCAAGTTTAAATTAGAATGAAAAAAAAAATTAAAATTCTCAGTCCCCTGCTGCACTTTGCTCACAGTTGTAAGCTGGAGAGGGATGGATTCGTTGGCCTGGGACAGACTGAAGCCATCTGGCAGCACTGGCAGTGTGATGCCATCTGCCACCACTGGGGCTGTGATCCAGGGGCACTCTGGGGTCTGATTCTTCTCTGGCCATTAGGGAAAAAGTTTCACTGCAAGAGCAGCCAGAGCCTGGCACAGGCTGCCCAGGGAGGCAAGGTTGCCCAGGATTGTGCAAGGTTGGCTGCAGGAGGGGGGACCTCCCAGCAGCAGGGGCTGGATATGGATCCTCTAAACTGGGCATCTCACTCCTCTCACTTCAGGCTTTTCAAAGCATGAAGTTCTACCCAAAATGTGGAAGCATTTTAGGGACAGAAAAAAGAGTCACCCTGCCCTAGGTTTCTTTCTTTTTTGAGATCCTTTGCTACTTTGGAATTGAAAAAACCCACCCAAATAACCAAAGAGTAAATAAACAGAAAGGAATAAAGGAGCTGGAACCACAAACCACCATTTAAACCACATTCAAACCACCATTTAAACCACATTCAAACCACCATTTAAACCACATTCAAACCACCATTTAAACCACATTCAAACCACAGACACTTCACTGGTGTCCAGGCAGAGTCTTCTGTGAAAATCTAGGTGGGTTTCTTTGCTAATCAGGGTCACTACCCCTGGCACCAACATTTTTTCTCCTTTCCCTCTCCTGTTTCACAGCACGTGGCTATTTTTGCTGTTGATTGAAATAAAGAAATAAAGGAATAAATAAATAATCATATGAACAGCAGTGCTGGATAACTGTATATTACATGTGCATGAAAAATCTGTGCTGGCATGGCTCTGCTAGTGTTTTGCAGGTGAGGTCATTACAGTGGCCCAGCACATCTTTTGTTTCTGACTCTTGGAAATACCTCAGGCTTGGAACAGGGGAAAGGGGAAGGAGGGAAACCTTTACTTTTGAATATGGTTCTGTCTCACTTCATCTTTTTGCTGCCACTGTTGAGCAGGGTTTGGTTTGTTTGGTGCTGTACCCTGGGTGTTACAGAGCCAGGCAGCAGGCTCAGCGTGGGGAGTTTGTGATGGGCAGCCCAGTGCTGCCAGGAGGCCTTGCTGACAAGTTTCCACTCTTGAGATTTTGATGAAAATTCAAGACAGCAAATAACAAACAGCCTTGGAAAGACAAATATTTGACACCAGCTTAGCAAAGCTTCCTCCCCATCTTCTCCTGTGCTGCAGCTAACTGGTCGTTTGGTATAATGGGCTGTCTGGTTTTATGACCTCAATTACAGCAAATTGTAGTTCTCAGTACATGCTCAGGGATGCAACAAATCTCAGAGCATGAGAGAGTCAATGACAAAAAACCCTCAAAACCCTTCCCACTCTCCCTGCTGTTGCCACTGAGGACAGTGTTAGTGCAGAGCTCCCTGCCTCAGCCTGCTGGGATGGGTGCCCTGCAGAGACAACAGAGACTGAAGGCATGGATCCATCCTCCCCTGCCTCTTATCCATCCTCCTCTACCTCTGATCCATCCTCCTCTGCCTCTGATCCATCCTCCCCTACCTCTGATCCATTCTCCTCTGCCTCTGATCCATCCTCCCCTGCCTCTCTGGCTGGCTCATTTACACCACTGTGGTGACAAAGTTGCACAACTCTGGGAAAAAAAAGATTGCCTGAAGAACAGCAGATCTTTAGATCTGCCTTTTATCTCCTGAGCTGGCTGTGGCTCTTCTGCAGGTCCTCTTAGTAATTTAAAATAGATCAAATGCTGATGAAACTGTCCTTAAAATTTGCATCTTGGGTCGTTTGAAAGGGAAAACAGGTAAAAAGTCTGGATCCAGCTTTGGACTTCCTTCAGTGAGGTGTTGTTTGGGTTCTGGGGCTTGGGTTTGGACCATCTTAGTAAACAGAGCTGACAAGTACAACCTGGTTAATTCATCATGCATCTGAAAATGGAACAAGGGAAAGAGCAGATCTAGTTCTATTTCTGCAGGGGATGCAAGCCTGAGATGAAGAAGAATAAAATATCCAGAAGCTGACTTTAAAAAGAACAGAAAGTTCATCATCTTTCTTTAATCCATACCCAAAAGTGACCTAGAATCAGACAGAGTGCAGAGCTTCCCAGGCAGGGTTGCTGTGAGCTCACGACCCTGGGTGTACTCTGCATTATATAGGAAATTGTTTTGCAGTGACCTAGGAAACCACCAGGATCCAGCACGTCACCAGGGACTCTTGCAAACCATCTCATTAGAGGAATTTCACTAATACTGGGCAGGGCAGGGCTTCAAAAAGCAACTCAGAGGCAAAGGGCAAGTGGGAGAGCGTGCTGAGTGGAGCTGCCTTGTGCTTGGGGGGTTCATACTCCTCACACAGGGGGGCCCTTTCCAAGATATCATGAGGAAAAGTGGGAACAGAGGGATGCTCTGTGCCCAGGACACCCATTCCTGGTGCACTCTGCTCCTGTCATGACAGTTGGGCAGTTACTGGAATGCTACTGAACCCATCTCTGTCCCAGTGGAATCATTTCCCCCGCAGTCATTCATTTGTATCCGAGGAGTATCTGTGGTGTAAAGGAGAACCAGTTCTGTGCAGAATTCCCAGGGGCTGAGATCCCTGTTTTCATGAGGTTTCCTCATTTTCATTTGTGGGTGATTTCCCCCCAAAACATCTTCTCTGTCTCCCTGCCCCTGGTGCCTCCTGGCCCCCAGTGCAGTGTTTGTTCAGCCACACTGGGAATATTTGTCTTTTACTTGTTACAGGGAAGATCTGCAGCCTTAGAGGGAAGATATAAACACATCTTAATCCCTCAGGGGTTACACTGGCTGCCTCGGTGCCATGATGTGCTTTAGAATTACAGTTCCTCTTACACTGGACTCCTGGTGCCACAGAAAAGAGTCTACAAACAAAACCCTGGGTTACACCTTACTTTGTATTGATGAAAATACCCAAACTCACCTTCCTACCACAACACAGCGTGTGTGGGGATGGCAACTGGTTCTCCTGAAACCCAGAAAAAAAGGGATTTAAGGTGTAGAGGCAAAATCTGGCCACAGACACCCTGGTGCTCCCATTTTGCTGGGTATGGAGGTACCTCCTCCTCCTTCTCTGAGGTGTGCAAGTGAAAGCAGAAAGAGAAGTTCTGAGATCTACCAGTGCCAGAAGCCTGCTTTGCTGCACTGCTGTTAAAACCCTAACTGGGTTTCATTCACTTTTGTGCTCGTTTTGCTTGAGTTTAGCAGCCCTTGAGGCTGCTGCTGAGCTGCTTGAGATGAAGAGGATGCACCCAGAGGAGGCTGAGAGCATTAGACCTCATCTGAAAAGTGAAAATGCCAGAGATGCCACCAAAGAGATCCCTGCTGAAGTATTCAGTCCATGAAGCTATTTTCCTCCATGGAAAGATCCATGATTCCTGCATGGTCTGGGAGCTGAACTGTGTGATGCTGGGGAATTGCCTTTCAGGTGTGAGTACGGATGGGGAGCTTGTCACTCCTGCTTTTTCTAACCCCCCCTGTGATATTTTCTCCCTGTGCTGGGACACACGTGGGGCTGAGTACGACTCCTAGCCTTGAAAACTCAGCTCAGCAAGCTGTGTGTGCAAAGGGCAGAGCAGCAATGCAGGGTCTGCAAGGGAATGGCTCTTGCTGAAGCTCTTTGAAGGGCACCAGCGTGACAGAAACACCAGCTGACAGTGAAGGCAAAAGATTCCTGCAGAGGAGAAGTTAAAACCAATTAACCTAGCCAGAAGTGAGTCCTTCCATTATGACAGCAGCTCTGCTCTGATGAAAGCAAGAATTCCAACAAGCTGATGATTTCATCTCCTTGGCACGGGGAGGGCTGCACAGCTGCACACGGAGATGTCACAAGGAAGGCAAGTGCTTACAAAAGGTTCTTCTTTATGGTTTTGGCTGGTGAATGTAACCTGCCCCTGCTCCCCATACATCCCAGGAATGTCAACAGTGGCTCGAGCAGACAGCTCTTCCCCCTAATCCAGGGCAATGCCAAATTACAAGGGGCAGATCCTCTGGCTTTTGGAGCTCAAAGCAGCGAGAGAATCGGTGTCTGCTCACAGAAAGCTGTGACATTGGCCCAGGAAACACAGATGCAAAGGAGACCAAACTTTCTCTGCCAGAAGAGCAGCCTAGGTGACCTGCATTAGCCTTCCCCTCCCTCCTGCCACAGTCACTCAGAAAACAGGGAGTTTTATCCCCCCAGTGCTCCCAGATGGACTGCAGGAAGAAAAGCATCAATGGCAGCAGAGGTTTGTGGGGCTGGAGCTCATAGTGCTGTGTGGTTTAAGTGCTTTCAGTGCAGGAACCTGACAAATAGGCATGTTTGCTAGAAGAGGAAAAACTTCTGAAGCCTTGAGGGGCTGGATGCTCAGTTGTGCTGTGTCCATCTGTGCCTCACACATCCCTCAGGAGAGCTCGAGCACCTCAGGTCCTCTGTGCTGACAGCAAAGGGCTGATGCAGCACAGAAATTCCTTCCTTTCCCTTTCCCTTTCCCTTTCCCTTTCCCTTTCCCTTTCCCTTTCCCTTTCCCTTTCCCTTCCCTTTCCCTTCCAGCATCGTGGATGTGAAGCCTTCCCATCAGAAGGAAAAGATTAAGAAAACACAGAGAGAAGAGAAAGTTTTGGGGCAACTCTGGAATCTTAGCACCAAGGTGGAAATTTTCCTTTGGCCACATCCTCACATAACAGTTTGTTTTTTTTCCCCACCTTTTCTGAGCTCATTTAGTGGCTCCTCTTTACTGCAGAATTTAGAGCAGGACTCACCCCCTCCAGCCTCTGAGCTAGGGGGGCTGCAGCTCCTTTTGTTCTGCAACTGAAGTTGCTAAAGCCAGCAGCCCTTGCAGGGTCTGGGTGATCCATGGGCATGGAGCTACAACTGACCTCTCCATTTTCTTCGTGTGGGTGAGGGAGAGAGCAAGAAAAAAACCCCAAAGAAACCAAACTACAACTGAGATGACCTGCAGAGTCCACTGCCAATTTGTAATGGGAACCTGCAGGCTGTAAAATGATGACAAGTATGTGAAATTGTAAGATGCTGGCTGACATTTCGGAGCAGAACTATCCAGAGCTCCATCCAGATTGCAAAATATTGATGATTTCAAATGGAAAAACCTCCTGGGCCAAACACTGGCTTGTCTTTGCTATTTTAGGGACACCTAAAATCTGATTTTTTGTTGTTTTCTAAGAGAAACGAAGCAGATTCTAGAAGTGAAATGACCTGAGTATAAACAGGTGAAGTACTAGAAAAAACCAAAGCAAGCCAAGTTGACCCTCCACAGCATTCCCAAACAGCTTCAAGGGCAATGTGGAGAGATCAAGATGCTCATCAGGTGGAAAATGCCTTTTTTTGAAGTCAATCTTGTTCCAAATGCTGAAAAATCTGAATACTTTGATACTTCCCTGGCACTTTACATTATTAACTGGTGTGCAGCAGCCTAAGAATTATTCTGCTTTTTCCTCAGTGTTTTTGTTTCTGGCTCTTGAGACTATTCCAGTTCACAGGGTTAACAGCACCAAGCACAACCATGACACTTAAAGCAGCTTTCAGCTGCAAGCCTGCTGGACCTCCTTAAGAAAATGCCAAACTTCCATTTATTTGGATTATTTTGGGGAAGAAATAAGGATAGATCTCCCTTCTCCTTCCATCTGCAGGGCCACTGGAACATCTCTGGATGATTTTGGTGAGGTCTGCCCTGCTCAGAGCCACAGGCACCCTGCCAGCCCCGTGGTCAGGTGCAGTAATCCAATGAGTGTCTAATTTTCAATGGCCCAGGCAGAGATTCAGCAGCAGCTGCTGGCCACAGTGAACCTGATCTGCCCACCAAAGCATCACAGGGAAAAGCAATTATTTTTTCCATACTCCCAAATAGTGCTGAAGTTGAATAGAAGGAGGAGAAAGAGAAAAGAAGTTAAAAAAAAAAAAAAAAGGACTTGTGTGTCTATTGTGTTGGAAAGCTGAGAGCTGGGGTATTGAGTAGCCAGCTTAATGCAGCTCCTGTTGGAAAGAAAGGAGACCCAAGGCATTTGTATTCCATGTTCTGTGTGGAAATGAGAGCTGCTCAAGCATGAAACAAACCTGCCTGGTGCTCGAGAACAACTTCCTTACTTCTCAACCAAACACTTTTTTCCATGTTCTTCTGCTTTAGAACCCTGGGTTGAGATTAGTTAAAGGTGAGTGGAAAATGTTGTATGAAAAACCAGCCTGCCCTGAAAAACTCTGACACTGGCTTCAGGCTCCAGAAGGTTCAGGGATTTGTTATCATTTTCTGACAAATGAGCTGTAAAAGAAGTCCTTGGAAAATGGAATCTGCTACAGCAAGATTTCTTTTTTTTTTCCTTATTTAATTTTTTAATCATGAGCCAGACATGGAAAAAAAAAAACCCAAAGATTGTGCTTAATAGAAACTCACTGCACAGAGGAAAAGATAGACCTCTGCACACAAATCCATTAGGGTGGCTTTTATGAGATGAAATGGAGCTGAGTGCATTCCAGGTTTTAATGGAAATTAAAAATTATCCTTTTTTTCAAGGTGGACATTTCAATTTGGGTATATTAATGAATTTTTAGAAATGCTGCAGTTGATGTTCGCTACCAAAAAAAACCCTTATGTTTGGTTAAGAAGATTAAAAAAAACCCTATTTTTGCTAATTCTTGCTTGAAGGTGGGCATGGACTGATGAGAATCTGAACTGAATCAGCAAGAACTGAGCTGGCCAGAGAAAATTCATCCTATTGAAGGGTTTGTTACTATTTTCTTATGGAAGCAGCAGCTGCAAGGAAAAGAAACCCACATCACTTTAGGAGAATACAACATTCATACCTATGATTTCCCCCCAGAATGTTGCACTGGAATTAATTAGGTGTTTTTTATCGTTATTTATTTAAAATTAGTGATGAGAAGCAGGAAGAGACCAAAGAGCAGCAGATTCCTGCCCCTGTTCTCCTTCCCATCCCAAGAAACTCCCCCCACTGAGCAGAGCCCCCAGCAGCTGCAAACCATGCACTTAGAGATCCTTATCCTCCCCCAGATGCCACAATACACCTGAGCCAGCACAGACTCATTAACTAAGTCATCAATCAATTAATGAGAAAGGAAAGTTACTCTTGTAACACAAATCAGTTTAGGAGCTCTGGTTTCAGAAATGAAGTATTTACTAAAAGAACTAAAGGACCAGAGGCACCTTTGTGTGCAGGAGAGACTCTGTTATTCTTAATTAACTTTTCTGAGCACGGGTAGCACTCAAAGGACCAAAGACTAAATCATCAGCTGGTGTGAATGAGCACAGCACTGGTGAGCTGAGGAGCACTTCTTGTGATGCCTGACATCCCATCTTTCCTACTTTTCAGCTGTGAGCAGAATAAGCCCAAAACAGGCCAAGTTTTCATTAAATATTTTGATAAAAATTAGATTTTTTTTCCCCCCCACTACAGTTTCTATGTCCCCCTGGTTCTTCTGGGGTCTGAGCATCCCTCATCTTGACTGCTCTCCAGGTTATGGAGCAGGACTTCCAGACACTGGTATCCTAGAGAAAGGATCCACTGACTAATGAACTGAATCAGTATGAAAGAGCAAGTGTGAATTTCTGCTGAGGAATGGGAAAAAAAGGGCATTTTTCTGGGCAGGTAGAATAGAAATGTGGGTGGTTTGCTTCCACAGACCCATAATGGGGAGGGGAAACTGATCACAGAATGATGGGGGTCTGAAGGGACCTCTGAAGAATATTGAGTCCAACTCCCTGCCAGGGCAGGACAGAGGTGTCAAATTGCCACTTTTCACACTGAAATAATTGTTTTGTCTTAGGCAATCTGGAAGTCAGGGCTCCTGGCTGCAGCACTGCCACAGCTCTGGGACCTCCTCTATTGCTTGGCTAGAAAGGTATTTATTAGGAGTTCATTAACTGTTCATTCAATTAAACGAAACATAAATCTGGGGAAATCTAATAGACTGCTAAGAGCAGACAGTAAATAAATGATGTATCTGCTGGTGTCAGTTTATCCAGGCAAAGGGCTCACACTAGAAAATATCATTAATCCTCTTTTTTCAGGAAAAAAAAGAAAAGCAGTGCTAAATCCTCACTAAAGTTAATATTTGCAGACAGAGTTTTAATGCACCATTATTGCCAAGTGCCAAGAGCTGAGCTGCCAGGTCAGTAACTGCTGCCTGCAGCAGAGTGGTTTGGAGGGGCTGGAGAGCTCCTCAGCTCTCAGGAGACTGAAGATGCTTGGTGTGTGTCCAGCAGTAAGGGGCTGCAGGGAGAAGGTTTGATAAATGTCACTAGTTTGTTGTTTGTTTTCTTTTTTTTCTGTGGTAGAAACCTTAATTCCTCAAACATGCCACGGTGGAATAGTAAGTTTCCTTGGAAACATGAATATTTTCTTCATTAGGGAGCTAAAACTGAGGCTAGCTACTTGTCCTCAGGTGGTAGACTTGTCTCCTTCCTACCAATGGGCAATCCAGATTCAGACCAAGGTGGCAAAGTGGAGCAGAGCAGCCCTGGAATGTGCAGAGGGATGCAGAAGCTGGTCTGGGAATATGGAAAATGCTCTTAGACAAAGACAGACTCTTCTCCAGGGAGGGTGCAGAACAGCACGTGCCTGGCATTGAGTGATTAAAACCCTCAGGTAAAAAGCAGCCAGTCTACACCCAAGAGGAGATGGATTTCCCAGAGGAGATTACAGAGAGATAAGAACTCCCATGGAGGGAGTGAAGCAGGAGCAAAACCCCTCCCTCCTGCACCTCCTCCGGGGTGGTTTGGGTTTGTTCACCCAGCTCAGGCTGTGTCCATGAGATCTGCTGGATGTTCTGCTGCTGTCACAGAGCCCCGTGTGTCTGCTCAGCTGTTTGCTGCTGACTCTGCTGAGTTGGGGCACTTCCAGCAGGACAAGTCACCTGTGCACACCTGAGCAGTGCCAGACATGCCTCTGCCAGCAGCAGCAGAGCCCTGTGCAGATTGCTCTGCTGGGAGATGAGCAGGGGGGATGAAAGCAGATGCCAGTTAATTGGCTTAGGCTCCTGTTCTCCCCAGAAAAGAGCTCAGAAATCTGTCATTATGCAGCTTGCCTTATCTATGGACTCTAGTCTAGAGGGGTAGCTTGGATTTCATCCCCGAGCTGCTGGCTGTGAGGTTGCTCTGGCAAAAAACAGAGTGGCCTGCATGGGAATGAACCCAGTGGAGTCCAACACGAGGCACCCACGGCTGGGGAACCAGCTCCATGGTTTGTTTTGTTTCCCAGGACAGGATCTACCTGGTGCCAGCAGCTCCTGTTTCTCTGCCACTGATGTGAATCCAAGGGAATTGTGCACAGTTGGGAGCAGGGGGTTTGCAGAGGTGCAGCAGTTACTGCTCCACTGGGATGAGGAAGCTCAAGCTGAGCTGCACTTTGCTCATCTCTCCCCCAAAAGACAAGTTATTGAAATTCCATGTGTTTTTTTTCCTGCAAGGGGGGTAAGGGATGACAGAGCTGAAATGATACTATGGTGACATAATAAAGAACAGTAAAGGTCAGAGCAGATTAATTTGCTACAGGATCAGCTGGAGAATATTAAACCTCTTAACTGTAATCCTTTGATAACCAGTCCTATAATGTAATCATCAGTGTACATCCAATAACACACATGTTAATGACTTTACAATTCTATTTTTCAGTTTTAATCAAAAGACACATTTTAAAGGATGCCACCCCCAGCCCTCCACCCCCTACCCCAAACAGCTAAAATTACTCCTTTCCAATAAAAAGAGACTAATTTTTATGAGGCAACTGGGGAAAAGTCAGCCTGGAAAATATCCTTGTGAAGGAAGCATCTGTCACAAGTCAAAATGTTATCTCTGATCCCCAGGGAGCTCCAGCCTAGGTACAAACAGGAGTGAAATACTCAGTGCTGAGTTCTGATGGGCAGAGGGTGGATTTTGTGGTCTGGAGAGCGTGTTACTGAGCTGGTGCAATCCACCCCCCTCAACTTTGGGCTAGCAGCCCTGGAAAATCCAAATTTGGAGGAGAAGGAGGAGGGCTGCTGGAGTTTTTTTTTTGTGCACAGAGAATTTAATATTCATGGTGAGGGGGCAGCTGCTTTGCAGGGAGCCACAGGAGCAGCTTCTCCTGAAGCTCTGTCCCACATCAGCCACCCCTCCTGCCATCAGCAAAACCCACCCTCCCCAGCCTCCTCGGGCCCAGTGGGGGCAGAGCCAAAGCTTGGTGCCAACTGTGGGCACAGGCATGGCAAACATCAGGCTGTGAGCCACACGTCTCTGCAACCAGAAATAATTCACCACCCTCTGAAAACCCAGCAGAGAAAAAGTTTCCCTGTGACACTGATTTAGGGAGGGCGGTGAAGGGCTGAGCTGGTTGGAAGTCTGTCCAATTCTTTGGTGACTACATGGGAATTTGGAGGTGAAATTTTAAGCATTCAGGGTGTAAGAGTTGGTAGAGTTTTAGTAAACAACTTGGCAACCCCTCCTCCTTCTGCAAGAGCAGAGGTGGAGCTGGAGCTGGGTGCTGTGGCCCAGCAACTAATGGAAAGGGCAGACCCTGCTTCCCTTAAAGTAGCCTGCACAGTCCTGAAAGTCCTTGGGAAAAATCCCAATCCCCTGGGTACTCTGAGAACAAGCATTTGTACATGACTTCAGTCCCAAATGCACTCCAGAAGCTGCGTGTACCCAGGCAGAGCAAAGGGCTTTCTGCTCCCAACCATGGCACTGTTTCCCAGTATCACCTCACATTTCCACCACTCTCTTCCCTTCCAGCCTCCCCACAGCTGAAATTTCCCAGTGGCAGATGGAGGTGGATGGACGAGCCCAACAGCAATTGCTGGGCTGAGGTTCCTCCAGAACAAAAGAACTACCTCCATTTCTCAAGATGAATATCTTAGCATGTTTTTCAGGCATCCAGCTGTGCCCTGCAGCTGTCTGGAGGGTGGGTGCAGGATTTTTTGGGGGGATTCAGGTGCTGGGAATCCAGGGGTTCAGCTCATTGCTCCTCTGAGAGCTCAGGTGAGCTGTCTGAAGTACATTTATACCTGTCCCGTGGCAAATTTTGTGCTGAACCCTTCCCTGTTTGGGCTGAAAGACCTGAGGGGAAGGTGAAAGAGTTTGGGAGGGCTCTGCACTGACAGAATTTGGTATATTCAAATTTTCAGGCCCTTCCTCCTTTGATAAAGAAAAAAACCACTTCCATCTAAACCAAAACCCCTTGGCCAAACCCATGGAGGAGCAGCACAGGAGCTTTCCCCTGGTGACTGAGCCCAGGATGCTTTTGTCCTTTAAAAATAAGCAAAGGAAAGGGGAGTTGTTCAGTCACAGAAATGCTGAGAGCTCACAACTCATTCCTCTGCAGAGCCTGTTGACTTCCCCAGTGCCCTTCCCAGAGAGCTGAGCTGAAGGGGAGGCTGGAAGGGGAGAACTGGGGGGGGTCTCTTGTTAGCACCCCCAGCCCCACACTCACTGCCAAACACCAGGGAGAGGCCACAGGAGTTCCCAGGGCTGGGTGTCACCCTGTGCAGCAAAGGTGGGACAACTCACTTCTTCCCTTGTGTGTCCTGCTTCCCCTCAGCAGGAAAAGAAGGGGTGGAGAGAGAAGGGAGGAGAGGAGAAGAAGAAGGAGAAGAAGGAGAAGGAGAAGGAGAAGGAGAAGGAGAAAGAAGGAGAAGGAGAAGGAGAAGAAGAAGAAGGAGAAGGAGAAGGAGAAGGAGAAAGAAGAAGGAGAAGAAGGAGAAGGAGAAGAAGGAGAAAGAAGAAGAAGGAGAAGGAGAAGAAGGAGGAGAAGAAGGAGAAGAAGGAGAAGGAGAAGAAGGAGAAGAAGAAGGAGAAAGAAGGAGAAGGAGAAAGAAGGAGAAGGAGAAGGAGAAGAGGAGGAGACCACCAGGTGTAACGTGTCCTTCTACCCAGGAGTTGACTCCTGGATGCAGATCAATTAAAACCAGACCTCACATAATGATCTTTTTAGGTTGTTTTTTTCCCTTCTGTGAAGGAGGGAAAGCAGCAGCAGAGAAGCTGATGGCTGTTCTCACTCCTGTGGCTTCCCAAAGCTTTTACTCTGCACCATTTACTCTGCATAAATCAATTGCCAGAATATTAGTGCTTTGCTTCCTTGTTTACTCTGAAAGATTACGTCCCATTAGCAGATTTGTCTTGTAATTGTACTGAAGTGTAAAATGCCAGTGTCCTGACAACCTGAATGGACAGCATTAGCTGCTGCAGACATTTCTCTCCTCTTCTGAAACACTGTGATTGAGCATAACTCATCCAACTGAACTGGTAGAATGATGGATGCTTCCAGCCACAGTGGAAGGGGAGCAGGGATGGACTTCAACATTATAGCAAGATAAAGAGGTGAGACCAAAAATGGCTTCTGTTTCCACAGTGTTTTCAGGGTAAGAAATGTCCCAGCATTGCAGTTGGCCTGGGTAATTTTGATGTCCTCACTCTTTTTTCTGTTAATTTTCTAGAAACAAAGATGAAAGTTCTTAAGGAACAAGGACAAATAGATGCTTTGCATCTTCAGAGCTCACAGTTGACAGAGCTTCAAGCTCAGTTCATTGTTCTAGCTTCCCAGAAATATTTGAGTTGCTTGTCCCTGACCAAAACGAAGTTAGAAATCTTGTAAAAAACCAGTATTATTGTGGTTAGTTCCTCTACCCGACCCTGGAATTACAGAAGCATGAAGCAATGAATAAAAGGGAGGACAACTCAGAAGCTACGTGTCTCCACGTGCCTTTGTTTTTGATTCCAGTGAGGAGCAGCCCATTTGCTGTCTCCTGCACGTGTGAAAACACCACCCACAGCTCTTGACTTCTGGGCTTCTGCAGCCACTCGCCCATCACCCACCCTGGCATCAGGGCTGGAGCTGCCACATGAAATGGGAGCTGAGGAGATGAGAGTGCTCAGGGGGGGTTCTGAGGCCAGCACCCCTGCCCTCTGCTCGCTGCACTGGGGGAAGGTCAGCAAGTGGAGCAGGGGACTCATATTCTGCTTTATTATATAACTCCCATCTCCGGAATTAAAGCTTAATCCCAAACTGTGGCTTGGAGCACAAATCAGGAGGGACTTGCTTACATGATCAGCACCACAACCACCCTGTCTGCAAGCCCAGGAGCGTAGGCTGGCTCTTAAGCTGAGCCACCATGGAAGGGAAATGAAGCTGCTGGTTCTGCTCTGCTACAAGCCCACAGCAGCTGTCCAGAAAATCCAGCTCCTTGCCAGCCCTCTGATGAAACACACAGAGTTTTGTGTGGCACTGGATGCCAAACACGCTGCTGATAGAAGCAATAAATCCACATCCCAAACCTAAAAATAATAGTGGGATTGTTTTCAATTAAGGTTAGGGAACATGGATTTAATTAGGCTGTGTGGATTCTGAATAGCAATTATTACATAGTTGTTCAGGTTTAAGTACTTTTATAGGATTATTATATTTTTTTTTTTTAATCCTGTTAGAATATTTTTTCCTATGGGATGGGGATCATCCCATGGTCTTGTGGTTAAGGCTGGCCTGAGACTTTAAGAGATCTGGGTTTGATTGCTGGCTCTGCCACAGGCACCCTGTGTGAGCTAAGGGCAAGTCATTTAACACCAGATTTTCTTAAAATAAAAGTCCAAGGCCCATTTAAGCATCTAAAATACACAGCTGCTGAGAACTGCTGAGTGCTCAGCTTTAAAAAGAAGATGAAGAAGATGAAGAAGATGAAGAAGATGAAGAAGATGAAGAAGAAGAAGCTGGGTGCCCATCTGAGAGTTGCCTCTCTGGTCCCTTCAGTGCCCACTCAGCATTTCTGGAAAGCTGTCCCTTCGTGCCCCTGTTGTCCAGCCCTGGAGCAGAATCTCACTCTGCTCTAGCAGTGGGGACTCCCTGCACTGGTGCCCTGTGTTCTGGGAGTCCTGGGAGTTTCTTACTGCTCCCTCCAGCAGCCCAATGTGCAAACACATCACTCACAATGGGACTCCCTGTGCCCCTGGATTCACAGGCTCATGGAATGGTGGGGGCTGGAAGGGAGTTCTGGAGATCATCGAGTCCAACCCTCCTGCCAGAGCAGGGGCATCCAGGGCAGGTCTTGAAAGTCTCCAGAGGAGACTCCAGACCTTCTCTGGGCAGCCCCTTCCAGGCTCTGGCACCCTCACAGGGAAGTTTTTCTCATGTTGAGGTGGAGCTTCCCATGTTTCACCTGCTGCCATCACCTCTCCTCCTATCCCAGGCACCACTGACCAGATCCTGGCCCCTTCTCCTTGACCCCCACCCTGCAGAGATGTGTAGCCATTAACAGATCCCCTCTCAGGCTTCTCTTCTCCAGGCTAAGCAGCCCCAGGGCTCTCAGGCTTTCCTCAGCAGAGATGTTTCTATCCTTTTTTGCACCACAGGGCTCATGAGGAGCTCAGAAGGATCCCTTGGGTCCTGTGTGGGGCTGGGCCAGGTTTGCACTCCCAGCCCAGCAGTGTTTTGTGTGCTATCTCCCAGCTGTTAAACTAACAAACCAAGAGATGCTGTTCAGAGCCTTGCCCTGGGTGTTTCCCCACTTCCACACACGGCCAGCAGCCAAAACTTTCAGTCATAACATCAACAGCTCTTCAGGATACCTGTGTGACAGAGGGCAGGCAGGGAAGCTGATGGAACTCAAGCATACAAGGATTTGTTTAGTTATTTAGGACCAGAGTGAACACAAAACCTTGCTGTACAAAACCTTTTAGAGCAGGTTACTAAAAATGGCTGATTAAAAATGTTTTTACAGGGACACTCTCTTTCCATCCCCTGAAAAACAGTGAATGGATTTGCACTCACATGAGGGAATTTAACCTCATCTCTGTTTTCATTGATTAGAAAAAAAAAAAAAAGGTGTGTTTTGACAACACTTCCTGCACCTGTAATTACACAGAGTACACAGGGAGCACGAAAGATCTATATTATTAATCATATTAAGCATATCAATCATATTAAGGATATTAAGCATATAATAGACGTCACATAGTAAATACAGAGGTGAGGGGAGTTCAGCAGTGGGACTGTACAAATACAGGGAGGATTCCAGGGAAGTTCTGGTGACAGGTTAACACAAGGTTAGTGTTAAATTAAACCAGGGTAGTGGGGATTGAAATTCCAGGGGAGGTCAATAACAGAACAATAAGGTGGGCAGGACTTTGGTTTGACCTGGGTGGGGTCTGGCTCTACCTCCCCTGCAGCCCCTGCCCCGGGTATGGCAATTAAAGCTGCCTCCAGCAATTAAAGCTGCCTGCAGCAATTCAAACCCAAAGCTCCCCCTGAGCAGCCTTTCAGCTTTGTGTTGTTCCCCTGCTATCAAGTCACCTATTGCTGCCCCTGCTGCTCCTCCCTAGCTGTGGAGGGGCAGCTCTGCACTTATGAATAATTCAGAATGCAATAATATCTGCCGTGGCTCTGGCAAGCACCTGATCCATTCGTTGCTGGGGGTGTGCAGAGAAAGGATCCCGGTGGAGGCAGTGATCTGTCCCACCCTGGCACTGGGACAAGGCACTGGGCTGGCTGAGCCTTTGCTCTGACCCCACAGGAGAAGCTTAGGGGCAGAAACACAACCTGTCCCTTTTTGCAGAGCTGCTCCCACAACATCTTGGAGAGAAAAACCACTCAACCAACTTCTCTCTGGGCTGTGGGCTCATCCCTCTGCTCCTCAGAGGGGCTGGCACCTCAGTATTCCCCACAGCAGTTCTGGTGGCACTGGGACAGTCAGAGAGGGAAAGTCTTTCAGCTCCTGTTGGCAGTGGAAAGTTTCGGGTTTGGTTTTGTTGGTTTGTTTGTTTTGGGGTTTTTTTTTTTTCCAGCAGGCAGCACGTGCCCTGGAATGAGAAGAATGTCCCGTGTGGATTTGCACCCGCTGCTGCTGGCCAGTTTCTGCCTGGAGCCTGGCCAGCCTGGGACACATTGGCAATAGATTTGCTGAGCTGCTCACAGCCCCTGGGTGACTTTCCCTCCAAGGGCTGGGTAAGAAGCAAGAGCTAAACCCAGAGACCTGGTCCTCGTGCCCACCCAGAGCACACACAGACACTCAGCTAATGCTCACTGCTTCCAGCCTCGGCATCCACTCTCATCTAGGATTTGTCTTCTTCTTAATGCAAGTTAAACTTGGGTTTTCCAGATGCTGGAGAGTTAATTCCATACTGAGAACAATGGAAAACCTGAGGAATATCTGAAAACATGCCTTCAGCTCTGCTATCAGCAGCTTGGCAAGTTTGTTACAGTTACGCACAGTTTTGTTATTTGTGAACTTCATGATTAATAAAAATAACAAAATTAATAAAATTAATTAATGTGCTTTTAGATAAACATTCCAGGGACCTCAGCTTGAGAAATGTCCCGGTTTTTCCACCATTTTAGCTGAAGGAATAGAAAGAAAAAAGGAATATCCCAGGGCACTCAGCATCCTGCAAGGCTGGAGCTTTAATTGGGATCTTAAAGGGCATTATATACTGCTCAGTGCCAAATGCATGGCTGGCACCAAGCTAAATCATCTGCCTCTGAGCAATCCTACAAGGGCAGTGTCAGATCAAAGAGATTTAAAAGCAAGAAAACTGTGTGAGAGTTTAGTGTGCTCAAGGTACTCCACTGACATGGACAACAGAAGAGGCTGGTGTTTCACACATGAAGATTAGAGAGGTCTCTTGGGTTAGATCTGCTGCCCACTGATGTCTCCAGAACAGCCCCCAGAGCCTGTCCTGCTGCAGAAAGAGTTGAGGAGGAAAAAGCTGTGGGTGTCTGCCCGGCTGTGCCCAAAATGCAGTTTGAATTCTTTCATTTATGGTGATTTGAATGAGTACAACTGAAAGTGAAATATCTAACATCAGTCAAATGAATTTGAAATAGGCATAGCTGCCAAAAGAATGACTCCCAGCTTCTGAGTTAGCATTGCTTTCCATCTCTGGCTCCTGGGCTCCGTGGTGCAAAGCAGTGGCACGAGAGGAGCTGCAGCAGCAAGATCAGCACTGGGCACTCAGTGCCCATCCACAGGATAATCCACAGCACCTTCCCAACAGCAGCTAAGGTGTGAGCTGTTTGAACTGAGATGTTTGGGGCTGTTTGAACTGAGCTGTGACCCACAGTGAGCTCTGTTGGCAGGTGGGATTCTCTTCCCACCACTTCCCAGTCGCTCCCTGCACTGAGCTCTCTGAACACGATACAGTCGCCAGCAATTAGGCTGCTCTGCTGAGAAGGAAAAGGGGTTTGATCCCAGGGACAAAAGCATTTCAGGCTCCCCAGGAGATGATAAATTTAGACTGCAGCTCCATTGATTCACGGCCTCTGCGTTCCCACAGTAAAAACACAAAGTGACATCAAGTTTAGTCTCTGTGGAGCCAAAAAAAAGAGCCAACCAGTAGACTGGGATAGAGAGGAGAAACGCTCTCACCACTGCTCTGCTGGCTGAGATGTTCTAGCAGGAGCTGAAACATCATCCTTCCTGCAGCTGAGGAAGGATGAACCATTAGGAATATTTTAAGAGAGCAAATTAAAAAAAAAATCTCCAGTGGTTTCTGGAAAAACAGAAGGAAAAACTGCTGAAAGTTGGACTTTTCAAGGCTGCACAACACAGAGGACAGAGGCATTTAATTTTGTTTTCTGACTGAACCTACTGTCACTATTTCCATAACTTGAAAGCAGGCAACTTTGGTGGGTTTTTTTGACACCAGGTTTGACAAAACATTGGGAGCATCTCTGTTCTGAACAACAGAGTCAGGCTGGGGGTGTCCTTTCACGGGAGGACCCCCATGAAACCCCCAGCACACAGATGATCCCACGTCCATTCACTTTCCAGTCTCTCTAGCAGCATTTAGGGAAGCAAACAACTGCCCAGCAACACCTCACATCACCAACCATTTCAGCCCAGGCATCAGCACTCCCCAGTTAAAGGTGAGGGGCTTCACAGAGCCACAGCGTGGCCGGGGCTGGAAGGGACCTCTGGAGATCATCGAGTCCAAACCCCTGTCAGAGCAGGACAGAGCTAGAGCAGATCACTTAGAAATGCATCCAGACAGGGCTGGAAAGTCTCCTGGAGACTCCACAGCCTCTCTGGGGAGTCTGCTTCAATGCTCTACAACTCTCACAGCACAGAAGCTCCTGATGTTGAGGTGGAAGTCCCTGTGCTCCAGCTTGGATCCATTGCCCCTCATCCTGTCACAAGGCACCAGTGAGCAGAGGCTGTCCTTGCCTTCCTGAACCCCAGCCCTCATGGATTTAGTCATCAGATCCCCTCTCAATCTCCTCTTCAGCCCCAGGGCTCTCAGCCTTTCCTCCTCAGGCAGTTGTCCCAGACCCTTATCCTCCTCACAGCCTCCACTGGACTCTCTCCACTAGATCCCTGTCCCTCTTGAACTGGGGAGCCCAGATCTGCACTTGAGAGGCTTTTATGGGGGTGCAGAGGTGGGCAGCAGCACCTCAAGAGCTCTGTGTAGATCCACACACGTAACCCGGAGAGGGGTGAGGGGCTGTGGGTGAGCTGGACTGCCAGCAGCATTCCTGGGCCCTTCCAGGAGGACACCCTTCCAGCAGCTCTGGGCATTCTGGCGGGCACAGGCTCAGCGTTTGTCTGGTGGCTCAGTGCCACTGCATTCCTGCCACAGGAGCCTTCCTCTGCCTTTGGCCAAGATGTGCACTCGCTTCGTTCCCAGTTACAGCCAGGGTGATTCGACCAGAAGTGGGATTAGAGGTGGCCCTCAGTACAAAGCATACCACTCGTGCCAGACACAGGCTCAGGCTGGAGCAGCAGGCAGATGGGTTGATGGGGACAGGGCACGAGTGGCCTGGCCGTGTACTTAGGGAGCTAATCTTAGTTATTTGGTTGAGTGAGACCATAAAACACGGGCTGAAAGAGGTGCTGTGCTCTGCAGCCACAGCACAGGGAGCCTTTCATAAGCTGGGTGGGTTCTTAAACAGTATTAACCTCTCTACTCCCTGCTTTTCCAGTGGAAGGCAGTTTCAGACTCTTTCTGCTCAGGTTACTGGAAGTGATCTGCTATCAGCCTAAGGATACCCACTGTAGTTTAGTGCCATTTCTTCTCCTAAAGCTTTCTGGGGCTTCAGCAGCCTCACCTGCAGGTGAATGTGGGCAGCTCTCACTGCAGAGCCAGCATTTCAAGGAGAAACAGGTGAAGGTCTAGCAGGATAGTCAGGCAGGACCTGACTTTCACACACCCACACTGACTTTCCTCTCCTAAGAGACATCCTACCTGGATAGAACATCTCTGCTCTGGTTGGAACTTACTGTCCTTGTGCATGGATCCCTCCCAGCCTCACTGCTTAGGGAGACTCCCACCTCCCTCCCAGATGTCTCTGCACACCCTCCGAGTCTTTCACGGATAATTTAGATGGGTACAACATAATCACATTGCAATTAACTCATCTCTTTGCTCAGTCCCTGCTAATGAGGTCTCTGCTCCTATCACCACCCAAGAATTTCCACCCAAGGTGCTCAGTTCACGAACCACATGCAAAGCAGCTTGAGAGATGCAGTGAAAGTGACTGACAGTGATACACTGCCCTGCTGAAAAACATCCAGTTCCTGTGCCAAAACACACCATTCCAGCTACACCCACCCTGAAATGCAGGCAGCTGCTAGGGTGGAAGGTTGAATCTCTTAAATGCAACTACCAGTCACATCTGCCAAGTAGGAAAGCACCTTCTCTAGTGGCAAGAGGAATTTTGGGAGGCAGAAGGCCATGAGGGTTGCTCAGTGCACCAGTATGACTGGGTAGTCTTACAAAACACACCATGGGCTCTTACTGAGGTGCTGCTCCATGGGTTAGGGGACAGCTGAAGGATGCCAGGTGCTGTGGCACAGAGCTCCTTAACCTCAGCAGACTGCCTCAAAGGGAGTAGTGCCACCTGCCACAGCTGGATGGCAATGCCCCTGCTTGGGGTGGAGCCCATGGCCTCCCAGATGATGCAGTTCCCAAGTGTGGCACTTCAGGACTAGGTGCCTCAGTCTGATGCTGCAGCAGTGCTGGAGGAACTTGCTCTGCAGCACTTTGGTGGCACCTCCAGAAAGAACGTGCCAGTTGTCTCCAGAGAAGGGGCAGAGGGAGCTGAACCAAGACAGCAACGTGACTTTAGAGCTTCCTTAAGAGGGGACACACCTCAGACAATCATCTCCAGAGCCATGGAGTGCCTATCAAGCTAGAAGTGCCATATCCATTTTCTGTTTTGAAAATAGGCCTGAAAATCTCCTTCAATCTCTTTTTTTTCCAGGCACACACATCAGTGCTCACTATACCTGGTCCCACTCAGAGCTCCAGCTCCAAGGACAGCAAGGAATCATTAAGATTTTACTTTCCAGGAGACACTGCATCTCTTCCCTCTTGCCACAATGTACAAAAGTAGGCCAAAACTTCTTTAATAAGCCACATTGTTTTGTTATTCTATTACCTTAAAAAATACCAGAATTGTCTTGTCTTTCTGGTTTTGTTGCAGGCATTTCTAGAGAAATGCTTCAACCTCCTTTTCCGAGCTGATTAACTGACAATTAACCCAAATGAGTTGATGAATTTGTAAAGACTAATTTAGCCACCCACAAGCATTTGTTTCAGGAGACCATAATTTGTTCAAAATGGAGGAAAATAGCGAATCTAGCTGTTCTTGGGGTTGATGAAGAGGTAGCAGCTCATCACTGCTGAAGATGCAGTGCTTAGAGCTGCTTGCAGTATTTTTGGAAGTCATTCTTTCCCCGCAGAACCCAAAATTGTTTCATCTTGATGGATCTTGGCCATGTCAAGCTTTTGGGAAATCAAAGGCTGGTTTCTAATGGAACCATGCCTGGATTCATGATGGGCTTCTGGGGATCTGAGGGCTTCCAGCACTGGCAATTCCCAGGCAGCCTCTGCTGCCAAGCTCATCCCAGTGAAAGCCCCAGGAACATGGCAGGGGGGGCAGGAGAACCAGGGAAAAAAAGTACAGAGAAGACATAGGATTGTAAACAATCATAACAAAATGTGGCTCATCTCAAAGATCAGTTTTGCCATCCAGTGACATCCCTGACAGTGTCAGTTTCTTTGTTCTCTAGCCCTCCATTGTCTCCTGCCAACCCAAGGACAAGCAGCTCCTCGGACAGAGCTGCTGGGTGGACGTGGCTGGGTCCAAGTTGAGAAGGTGCCATGGGCCCAGCTGAAGGGGAGGGAGCAGAAGGTGAGCCCTGTGCTGCTGCTGGCTTCCCAGCATCTTCTCCCAGACTGACCCTACTGGCACTATTTCCAGAACCTGAACACTGCAGTGCTGGGCAGCAGTGATGGCATCACCGTGATCCCCGAGCAACCCTGGCTTGTAGGAACCTCAATATTTACTCCAGGTGGCTTCTCTCACCCCCCAACCCTGACACCAACTCTCACTCTCAGGCTCTGTGTGTCCACGTAGTGCAAGAGCTGTGAAATCCACCACTCACCCCCTGCATTTATGAGTTTCAACACAGAACTCTGCTCTTCAGCATTAGGTGGCTCTTTTTTTTTTCCATAGTTTGGTTTTCCAAGCTGTTTTCACTCCCTCTTTTCTTCTTCATTGCATTTTTTTTTTTTTTGGGTCATTCCATGGGGATAGCAGAACAGACAGAATTAAAGAGCAAGAAAAAATGTCAAACTTTCCAGCCCACGTTGAGTGGATTTGGGCAGGAGGTCAGTGTGGCAAAGTTACTCATGTCAGAAGCAGGCACTGGGCTAAGCTGGATTCCTGGAAGTAGCTCAGATTTTGATGAACAAGATGGTTTCTGTGTGAGGAAACAATTAGAAAACACTATCTTGGTCTCATCTTCCAGACCTCCAGACCTCTGTGATTCCACTGTGTACACAACTCCACTTGGTTGCATTCTTATCTCCCCTGTGATTTATACTATCTCATCAAAATGTTGCCTTGGAAAAAGTTTTTCAGGCTATAGGTCTAGAATACATTTATTTTAGGCTGGTTTGACAAGAGGAAAAGAAGCTTAAAGTCTTTGCAAAGCTACGTTTGGCTATCTGGCCTCTGCATTCCTCCCTCCTGGAATGAGAAACTGCCAGAACGTGGAGGTAACAGGCTGTCAGCTAACGTGAGAAGGAGGATATGGAGGTAGGAGACACAGGAGAGAAAAAGCACCATTTGGCAAGATTCCTCGTGCAAGAGGAGAAAATGAGAAGGCACAAATATATACATAGCAAACATCTATCCACTAACCCCATGTTGGAGGGAGTGAAACCTTTCCTGAAGCTCAGAGATGTAAGACAAAGATGCTTAGAAAACCGACAGCATTTGTGTTCTCCAAGCTCAAGAGCAAAAATCACTTTGAGAGTTTATTGTCCCTCTGTATTTTGGGTGTGAGACTCATTCTGCATCCGTTTACAAGGTGTAAAAATCTACCAACATAAGGTACTGTAGGAGGGAAGGAATTGAAGCAAAGGAATGTTCTTTCTTGCTAACAGGGTCCCCTGAAAGGGGGAGCCCAGCTGCAGCAGTGACATGCTGGTCAGTAGCAGTAAAACATGTTGAAGGAGGGCTGTGGAGACTGTCCAGGGCAGAACTGGCAGAAGAATATTTAGTTTGGGAGAGGTTGTGATAAATTACATTCAAGTCAGGGGGGTTAGACAAGAGAGTTAGGGATTTGGCCCACTAAGGACTGTGAGTTATTAATTTATCCTACTCTTTGGTCTGCTGGAAGAAAAAAAAATCAAATTCCTGCTGTTTTTTTCTGCTGTTAGAGGTGCAGAATCTCGAGGACTTGTTGAAGCCACACTCCAGAAAGGATGCTGGGTTTTTTCCCCCCATATCAATAAATTCTCTGTCTGTCACAGTGCAGTTTGTTATCTTTTTTTCTCTTCATAAAGAGAATTTATTAGGTTTTTTTTCTGACACCAGCAGTGCATATACAGCTGGATCTATAATTAATGAGAATGAAAACAGGGGCATTAGAAAGAAAACCTGTCATAAATTAAGCTATTAAATGAGGTTTTGAAATGAGCAGTGATGGCAGTGTGGGGATGCAGAGCATTTATTGCAATGCTAAATATAGGGATAATGCTGAAAGGTTTTCATCAATACATGCTAAGAACAAAACACTGAAAGTACTTTGAGCTTCAATTGTTGTGCTCTGTAAATGGTATTCATTTTTTATTTTGTTTGGGTTGTGTGGGGTTTTTTTTTGCCTGATTTTTTAAGTGGAGTTTCTTTGCCCTTTTAGAAATCCAACCTGCTTCTCTCAGCCACATTTTGAACTTGACTCTTTTCCCCCTCCCCTTCTCCCTCAGCAGCATCACTAAGGGTGGCAGCTTCAGCCAGAGGGTGGAAGGAAAGGGCTGAGGCTGTCACAGATGCTCCTGGAGATCCCTCATTGTACAAACAAGTTGTTTACGAGGAAGTTCTCAAAAGAGCCTTGGCTCTGAGATTTTTGGAGCTGCAGAGGTGGTGCCAAGAGGGGAGCACTCCCCTACAAGCTGATTATTGGCATGTCAATTCACTTTTGCTCCGTTGGCCCAAGGCTCATACTCCCAAGAGACCAAATGCTGTCACCACTGACCTCACTGCAAACGTGCCTTGTGCCTGGTAACTTTATAGGCACCCCTAACACTAGCTCCTATCTGATCAGGAAGGGAAAACAATCCTCTGGCCTCTCCAGAGATGAGGATTTCAGGGCAATACAAGGAACGGGGAGAAGATACCGTTAAGATGAAACCCCAAAGCAGCTTCAGCTCGTGTAAATCACAAGCCCTGCCTGAGCTTTAGCTGTTCGAAGCTAAATCTCATCGTTTTGTTGTTGGTTTTTTTTCTTCTGTGGGAGTTGAAAAACACCCCATTTCTCCTGGGATACTGGAAACATCATCCAGGTTGGCTGAGGGGAGCGCTGCCGTCACTTCCGCCGCGCCGGGGGCCAAGGCACTGCCTGTGCTGGGCTCTGGTAAAAATAGCAGCTCCATAAATCTGCCCAGTCCTTTAATTAGGCAACCCTGCTGACAGGATGAAGATTGAGTGCTTTCATTTCAGATTGGTTAATGAAGTGCTCTCCAAGATTTATTCGGGGTTGGTTGGTTTGTTTTTTTTCCTCTCCTACAACGGGCTGCCCTCCGAAGGAATCCTCCCCGCTGGGGTGGGCAGCTCTCTGTTGCTGCAGGTACAGCCAGGGTGCAAAAATCTCCTCCCTGGAAGGTTGAAAAGGAGGATTCTGCAGAGGTTTGGGGATCTGCTATTGTGTTTGCAGGCTACAAGCACCCCGAGGACAGAGAAACTGAGCAGCTCTGCTCGATTGGGGTTTGGGTGGTTTTTTTCTCAGTTAATTGAGTCAACATCTGATCAAGATCAAAGGACATTTTCACATTGTGGTTCTTCTCTCCTGTCTGGCTTCTACTGAAATAGGACTAATTGCAAATACAAACCAAACCAAAACACCACAAAACACCAAACAAACCCCAGAAGAACCAAGCGACCCACAAACCCTGACTTTCTATTCTGCAAACCAACCTGCCCTTGATTGGAAGTGATGAATTGGTGCATCTGGGGAGAGACTGGGAGGGACTGGCAGCTGCTCAAACCACCCAGAGGGACTTCAAGAAACTTAATTGTCCATTCCTGCTAAACTGGTGCCGGGGGGATTGCGAGTGCCAGGAGACTTCTCTGATCCATCAGATACAAGTTCCCTCAGAGCCGAGCTGTCAGCACTGGCCTGTGGGAGATGAGTGGTTACTGGTGTGGCCAGATTGCTCAGATTGTGTTCAAATTCTATTTGCTCCATTCAGTCGAGTGCTTTCCTGAATCCTGCAGAGGATTTCTCCTTTGAGTGTGTTGATGGTGCTGGGTGCAGGAGGGGAGGGACCAGCCTTTGCTCCCAGCCACGAAGGAAAGAGTGGAGGTGCTGGTAGGAAATGACAACAGGCGAAGCAAGGCCAAGGAATAGGAGGGAAAATCGTTTTTCCTGCTCCTGTGCAAATGCCTGTGGTGGCCAACTTCTGAACATCTGGTCTCCCAGTGTGTTTTCTCACATCATGCCAATACCTGACTGGAATAAACAACTTTATCTAGATCCTCGTTTCTTACCATCAGAGGCCGATAAGGAAACTCACTCCTATCAGCGTGAGATTCGAGGAGAGGGCAGAAAGATTTATGCTTCTTTGGAAACCAGCCTCCACCCTGCCTAATTGTTCAGAGCTGGGGAGAGATGTGAAGTTGAATGGTGCAGATTTCCATTTCCAGGAGGCTGGGGATCACGGCAGCAGTGCAGCTCTTGCCACCCAGCAGGCAGGCAGTGCCCAGCTCCAGTCTGTGGATGGAACTGGCAGGCTGCTTCCCCTCTGCATTTACTGGCCTGCTGGTAGGCTGTGCTCTGCAGATCCCCTCCTGCCCTGGAAAAATGGAATATACTGAGTACTGAGCCCATAAAGCCCTCCAGAGGTGAGAAGAGTTTCTCCCGTGAGGTGCCAGCCAGGGCACACTACCATTCCAATGGCATTTGGAGACCTTTCCAGCCCCACTCGTTGCCACCTGCTCAGGATTAGTCCCCATCCAGATGTTTGGACTCAGCTGGATGGGATTCAGAGTGAGATCCATGCTCAGAGCCCAGGACTTGCTCTTCTCCAGGCGCATCTCTCAGCTCTGCTTCTGGGCAGCTCGACTGGAATGGCTAGAGGTGCTGAGACGAGGGGAAGGGGAGCTGGGAAAGGATCAAGGGTAGGAAGGAGAGGTTTAAATGTTCCCCTACAGACACAGCAAAGTGGAAGCAGCTCCTCAGGTGAAGCCTCCTCAGCACCTGTAGGATTGGAGCCCAGCTATTCTTGTTTCTTGTTTTCTACCCTTTTATCACCTTCAGTCACAGATACCTGCAAACTCACATTTTATTTGCAAGGCCCTTATTCCCTCAGCTGTTTAGAGGGATGGACAGCCTGAGATGGGGAATTCTATTTGGAAAATGATCTATTTTCAGCATTTACAAGAGCATTCGAGCTGTCGAAAGTCTCTTGTCATATATTCAGCTTTCTAAAAATCCTCCCCTGTAGGTGTGCGGGTTCTTTGTGAGAGATGGGGAGCTGAGCTCCACTTTTACTTACAGTGGGCTCATTGTTCAGCTCAGAGAATCACCCACTGCTGCTGAAAATTAAAATTCACCCTTAACAGCACTGCATAATTATCATCAGCTTGCATCCAATGCAAGCCTGAGTGTAATAAATCCATTTTTATTTTCACTTTTGAGAGCACATGAGTGTGCCTTTTTGATCACTGGCACGGGATGAGAGGCATTTCTATTTTTTACATATTTTTTTGCCTTTTTTTTTGGTGTTGGGGAGCTGTTTGGCCAGGCAGTGCCCCCCTAGCCCCCAGTTGGGAGCACAAGAGTGGGGTCAAACACTCCAGAGTTTGGTGCAAGGCATTTTTTGGTGCCCAGTAACACTGGGTGTTCTTTATGTGCTGGCTCTGAGGCAAGCCCAGCAGAACAGTGAGATTCCCTGGGGTCACCCAGCCTCCTGCATATAAACCCAGTTAGATCTGGGGGTCCCAGCTTGGACAAAAGCTGGTTTGAGCTGTTTAGAAGTTGAAGTGAAGTGCATTAGGGAGCTCTCAGTAAAGTTCAGCGTGACTGATGGTCTCAGCTATGGAGAAGGACAAGAAACAGAGTGTAAAAGGTTTTCCCATCACAAGCTTTCTCCTTTTATCACTCCCAAGACAGAAGAAGTGAGATGCCCTGAGCTGTGGCTGGCTAAGAACAAGCTCATTAACCTTTCAGACTCCTGAATGCCGAGGCTTCATCCAAAGTGCTGACACCCATTTGCAGGGGGAGCACAGCACCAGATAATCACACCACCACTGATTTTAAGCCCTCCCTTTCCCCTGGCCAAAGGCAGCACTGTGCACAAGCAGCACCTACCAGCACCTTATCTCCTGAGCCTGTCTCGACAGGAGATTCATGGCTCTGATGCCTCCATTTAAGATGAGAGCAGCAAGAAAATAGCTCCTCTGAGGGGCTGTGGTGTCTCAGTGTTTTGACATGCCCCCCTGTCTCCTCCAGCCCTCACACTCTATCCATTTCTGTGATACCTCGACACCTTTTGACCTCCTCAAAGATGAAAAATCATTCTTTTCTGGTCGGTTTGTAGGGGTTGTGTTTTTTTTTTTTGAAATGTTAATTAAAACACCCTCTCAGTGCATGTCAAAAAATCACCTAGTAAGCAAGGGCCAGTAGATACTAGTTGGCAGCATTCCTTGCAAATGCTTTCCCAAAGAGCTGGGTTGGTTTCCACTTTCAGTGGCTGTCTCAGTATAAACCTGTGTTTGGAGGAAGAAAATACTCCAGCTCTTTGCAGGAATACACGGAACCATGGTGAGGTTTAGAGTCAGCTGGATGCTCTTCTCCCCCTGGGTGCTCCAATGCTATTTATTAGTGGAATTCTCAAGAATTAGATCACAGTCCCACGACCTCAAACCATCAGAGAAACTCTTCAAGCAGAGGCACAAATCATGCCAGGGCTCAAACAATGGCCCCTTTGGAAGGCCAGGCTTGGAAAGGATTATGGATGACTTCCCAGCCTCAGTCCAAGGGACTGTCACAGCTCTGGGTTTCTGCTTCCCCTCTTTGTTTCCAAGCTCCTTTCTTGTAACTCCCACCCATGCCCTGCACCCCTCTCCTCTGCTGACCTCCTCACTTCACCAAGATGAGGAATCTCGAGGTATCCAGCTCCATGGAGCTCCACAAAGCTCCTCTGAGGAGCTGATCTGACAAAGGAGCATCCAGAAGAATTTTAAACCCTTTGTTTTTTGTTTGTTTTTTTTTTTTCAAAATTCCTTCATTAATAAAATATTTTCCAATATTTACAGTGGTTGTACCTAAAGGACACCATGGGGAAAGCTGCAATATTTATTTCTTCTTTTTTTTTAATTTTCCTATCAATTTCTATTCCACATGTAAAAGAATTTCTTCATTCTATCTATGACATTTTCACTGAAAAGAATAGATGGATAGTAAGCAATCTGAATCTACTGTGCTTTCAATAATCCAAATAAAGCAAATACAACACCCTTTTGCTGCAAGAGCACTGGAATTGTTCACTTTTCCTTTCCAGGTGAGCCAAAGAACAAGAATGAATTATATCCCTGCTTTGATCTTGATGNGGCTCATTGTTCAGCTCAGAGAATCACCCACTGCTGCTGAAAATTAAAATTCACCCTTAACAGCACTGCATAATTATCATCAGCTTGCATCCAATGCAAGCCTGAGTGTAATAAATCCATTTTTATTTTCACTTTTGAGAGCACATGAGTGTGCCTTTTTGATCACTGGCACGGGATGAGAGGCATTTCTATTTTTTACATATTTTTTTGCCTTTTTTTTTGGTGTTGGGGAGCTGTTTGGCCAGGCAGTGCCCCCCTAGCCCCCAGTTGGGAGCACAAGAGTGGGGTCAAACACTCCAGAGTTTGGTGCAAGGCATTTTTTGGTGCCCAGTAACACTGGGTGTTCTTTATGTGCTGGCTCTGAGGCAAGCCCAGCAGAACAGTGAGATTCCCTGGGGTCACCCAGCCTCCTGCATATAAACCCAGTTAGATCTGGGGGTCCCAGCTTGGACAAAAGCTGGTTTGAGCTGTTTAGAAGTTGAAGTGAAGTGCATTAGGGAGCTCTCAGTAAAGTTCAGCGTGACTGATGGTCTCAGCTATGGAGAAGGACAAGAAACAGAGTGTAAAAGGTTTTCCCATCACAAGCTTTCTCCTTTTATCACTCCCAAGACAGAAGAAGTGAGATGCCCTGAGCTGTGGCTGGCTAAGAACAAGCTCATTAACCTTTCAGACTCCTGAATGCCGAGGCTTCATCCAAAGTGCTGACACCCATTTGCAGGGGGAGCACAGCACCAGATAATCACACCACCACTGATTTTAAGCCCTCCCTTTCCCCTGGCCAAAGGCAGCACTGTGCACAAGCAGCACCTACCAGCACCTTATCTCCTGAGCCTGTCTCGACAGGAGATTCATGGCTCTGATGCCTCCATTTAAGATGAGAGCAGCAAGAAAATAGCTCCTCTGAGGGGCTGTGGTGTCTCAGTGTTTTGACATGCCCCCCTGTCTCCTCCAGCCCTCACACTCTATCCATTTCTGTGATACCTCGACACCTTTTGACCTCCTCAAAGATGAAAAATCATTCTTTTCTGGTCGGTTTGTAGGGGTTGTGTTTTTTTTTTTTGAAATGTTAATTAAAACACCCTCTCAGTGCATGTCAAAAAATCACCTAGTAAGCAAGGGCCAGTAGATACTAGTTGGCAGCATTCCTTGCAAATGCTTTCCCAAAGAGCTGGGTTGGTTTCCACTTTCAGTGGCTGTCTCAGTATAAACCTGTGTTTGGAGGAAGAAAATACTCCAGCTCTTTGCAGGAATACACGGAACCATGGTGAGGTTTAGAGTCAGCTGGATGCTCTTCTCCCCCTGGGTGCTCCAATGCTATTTATTAGTGGAATTCTCAAGAATTAGATCACAGTCCCACGACCTCAAACCATCAGAGAAACTCTTCAAGCAGAGGCACAAATCATGCCAGGGCTCAAACAATGGCCCCTTTGGAAGGCCAGGCTTGGAAAGGATTATGGATGACTTCCCAGCCTCAGTCCAAGGGACTGTCACAGCTCTGGGTTTCTGCTTCCCCTCTTTGTTTCCAAGCTCCTTTCTTGTAACTCCCACCCATGCCCTGCACCCCTCTCCTCTGCTGACCTCCTCACTTCACCAAGATGAGGAATCTCGAGGTATCCAGCTCCATGGAGCTCCACAAAGCTCCTCTGAGGAGCTGATCTGACAAAGGAGCATCCAGAGAAGTTTGAAACCATTGGTTTTTGTTGTTTTTTTTTTTTTTCAAAATACCTTCATTAATAAAATATTTTCCAATATTTACAGTGGTTGTACCTAAAGGACACCATGGGGAAAGCTGCAATATTTATTTCTTCTTTTTTTTTAATTTTCCTATCAATTTCTATTCCACATGTAAAAGAATTTCTTCATTCTATCTATGACATTTTCACTGAAAAGAATAGATGGATAGTAAGCAATCTGAATCTACTGTGCTTTCAATAATCCAAATAAAGCAAATACAACACCCTTTTGCTGCAAGAGCACTGGAATTGTTCACTTTTCCTTTCCAGGTGAGCCAAAGAACAAGAATGAATTATATCCCTGCTTTGATCTTGATGGAAGGGGCAGCAAAAAAAGCCACCCTGTAAGCATTAAATGAATTCCAGTCGAAATCCTGGTGGATTTGCCCTAGGAAACAGCCTGGACTGGATGTCACTGTTATCACCAATTTTAAGCTGCTCCTCAAGTCCCAAGGCAGTGGATGATATTGAGCCAGGCGTTCAGAGAAAGCTCAGAACCACAAGGAGCAAATGCAAAGCAAAAAAGCACCTGCCCAGCTGCTGCTTGCCAGCACTCACTGCTCTTTGCAGTCCTCTAACGTGCAGCACTTGCCATTTGGTTTAATTATCTTTTTACTTCTGCAACAAATATAAAGATAAACACTGGGATTGTCTCCTGGAAAAAAATCTCTTTTTAATGAAGTTTATTAGGCAGTAATTTCCAGCAAGATCACAAGCAGCCATATCTATCTATCTATCTATCTATCTATCTATGATCTATCTATCTATCATCTCTCTCTCTATTTATCTATCTATGATCTATCTATCTATCTATCTATCAATCTATCATATCTATCTATCTATCTATCTATCTATCTATGATCTATTTATCTATCTATTATCTATCTATCTATTAATCTATCAATCTATCATATCTATCTATCTATCTATCTATCTATCTATCTATCATCTATCCCCAGTCTCCACTGGTATGTGCAGCCATTTACACATGAAGTTATGTGGCAGTGAAGAACCAGTTGCCTACCACCCACTTCAGCTATTTATAACTAATGAGAACACAAGGCATCCATACTAATTAACAGTGTGTTAAATGGCACCATAACCTGCTGATGAGTGAGAGGAGCTGCTCTGTTGACATGTCACTTCACTCAGACACTAATATCATGCTTCTTATTTTCAGGCAATTAATTTCTGAGAACAGGTAAGTCTGTTATAAGCAGAAATTCTTTATGATCAGCTTTATATTATTTATATTTATATTTATTTGGTTTGGGGGGATGGAGGCAGACTGAGTTTGGTTTGCTCAGCCTTTCAGGGAGAGATCAGGGGAAGCTGTGTGGCCAGGCACTGCTCAGTGGGGGACATCACATAAAGCATTCATCAAAACCTTAAGATATCCTTCAAACAGGGTGTCTATCCCTAAAACTGAGAGTGTAGGTGAAGAATAGAGGAATTATTTTCCCCTTGCTGCAATTCCTTTCCTCTAAAGGAACAGTCTAGCCTGCTGATGGAGGCTTCTCCCCAGGGGCCATGCTCTGCCCAGCCCTGCTGCTGTGCCACCTTCCTTCTCTGGGCCACCTCCTCCTCTGGCTGCTGTGGCTTCTGGCAGAGGGTAACTGGATGCAACTGGGCAAGGAAAGCCCAGGAAAACCTGTGCCAGCAGAAGGCATCCAGGCCTCACAAGAACCCTGCACTGGCCCTGCTGCCACACTTGCTTTCCACACACACAGCATCTCCCAAGCACTGTGACAAGTCAAGGCAACGTATAGGCAGCCTATAGCTGGAGTTTCCAAGTAGCAGCTGCCACATTACATCATTTACAGTGAGTAATGTTCTCTCACGTTATGCAATGTTAGGAGCAGTAGTTCTGTTATTTCAAGGGTTGCCAAGATGAAAGCTCTGCATTTTTAGAGGTTTGTGTTTTGGTTTTACAGTCATTGTTTTTGCAAGCGGACTGGGTTTCATTTTTATTTACCTACAACATCCTAATCTGCTTTCCCTGAGGAGTGGATGCAGGAGATGAAAAGAAGGGAAAGTGATTCCCTTTTTCATTGGGTACCAGGCAAGGGAAGTGGCAAATAACAACCTCAGTAAGTGGCTGATGGGCAGAGCAGCACCAGGATGTTTCACTGACAGAATCACACACTCCTGCTCACAGCCAGTTTGCTCTGACACTTCTTCACAGCCATACAAGGTGTCATCTTCCTGCACTGACAACAAACCACTTTCTGGAGTCTCCTGCCTCTGTTGGGGATGCTGGGCTAAGCCACCAGAAAGAAGCAGAGCCTGGGAGAACCTGCAAGTTCAGACCAGCAAAAAAATCAAGCAACTGGCTCGTGGTCACATCCAGTGTCAGCTGAAGTCCCCAGGACTATGTCCACATAGCAAGAGAGAAACCTGCACAAGGGTGCTGAGCACTGATCTGCAGAGGTACTCAGCTGCTGTTACTGGATGTGCCTCTAACCATGGGTGTCTATGTTTGAAATGCCACCACTTGTGTCTTCTAGTCTCTTTTTAGACTCCATAAACATAAATAAGCTCTTCCAATTTCCCCCTGACCTGATTTACCTGTCTTAGGAACGGATGACTTGAGTCCTACCCAAGAGCATCAGCAGAGGAACTTCAGGACAGGTGTTGGTGCCTGAATGGATATGGGGCAGCTGACAAGAAGCTTTCCCTTGACCTCAAGGGGAAGCTGAGCCACCTATTTTACCCCAGACCTCGAAGATACTCTGAGGAGCAGCTTCACACAAAACAGTTGCAATCACAAGATCTCGTCTGATGGGATCAGTGCCTCAGCTCTGCAGCTTTGCTCCAGTTGTAGCAGTATAATCTGAGTTTTCCAGTGAGCAAAATAGGGCATAAAAATGCCTCTCCCTCCTCTGGGAAAGGTTTGGGGGAGAGGCTGAATCTCTACACCCGCAGCCTCTGCTGAATTTCAGAGCACTGCAGCATTTGCTGGTGCCAGATCATTCCAAGATGTGGGTTCTGAGGAGTAATTCAAATTGCTTCATCTATCTGCTGAATGCACTATTTTCAATCGAATGATGTGTGTGGAGTAACGAGGGGGGGAGCAGGAACCCTGGTTTCCTTTGGCTTTTAAGGTCAAAGAGAGAATCCTGTGCTAACTGCTGTGCCAAGCTCTTGCCTTTTAAAGGTGCCCAGAAGGATGACCTTTCAATTGTAGTCTAAACCCTGGGTTCAGTTCTAGGAGCATCTTAGTGCCCCGTGTGTGATTTATAAAGTCCCGTGTCAGTGAGTAGTAAAAGGGATTTACAGCAGATTGTAGGTCAGAAGGGTTAGGGCACACTGGAAATATTCAAAACAGAAGTAAATTCAGCATAAATGAGTGTACTAGATATTGAGTGGATGCCAAAGCATGTATGGGATTTAAGCCATTGTTTTCTATGGGCCTGAGCCAAACTACAATGTATAATGGGCCCAGGTTGGTGGATTTATGAGAGAATGGTTAAAAAAATAGCAATCAAAGCTATTAAAAAGGAGAAAAGAATCTGAATGTCCTTGCTCTGATAAACACGAAAATTAATCCAAACTTAGATCTGAAAGAGAAAACTTTCAACAGGTAAATGTAGACACCTCAGAGCCTTTCTACAGAGCTATTTACACATTGTCTTCTACTCAGAAAAATCCAATTCTCTCACTTCTACATAACTTGGGCTGCACTTAGCATTTGAAGTTTCATCCTGCAACATCAGCAGTTTAATTGATTGCAAAACAAAACTGCCCAGAGCACAGGGGGTCCAGCCCTGAAATGTTTGCCTAATTAAAAGGAGCTTTAATGATGGGGTTCTGATAAACCAGAGACAGCACTCGATGGGTTCTTCATGTCACCTGCTTCCCCCCTTGGGAGAAACAAAGCCCCAAAAGCACAGCCAAAAAGAGAAAACAACACTTGAAGAGTGGGGCATCTTGTGTGGTCTCCACATTCCTGCTGTCACTGAGGGGAGAAGAAAAGCCTGCAGGGCACAGGGATTTCAAGCCCAGAGAACCTGCAGGAGATAAGGAGCCCCCGGTGTCTCTCCAGACCTTTCTGCCTCAGTGCTGCTGCAAAAAGCCCCCCAACCTTGCCACTCAGGTTTTTATAGCAGAAGTTTTCCATTTTTCTCCTTTTTAGCTGATTCTGCAGAGCCTGAAGAAGGGTCTCAGGTGGGTTTCCCACCTCCCCCATGAAACCTTTCGCTCGCAGCAGGAGCTGCTGCTGGGAGAGTTTTCTCACGTGTGCTATTTCAGTCTGTGTGTCCAGCCTCCTCATGCTTTCCTTGTTTTTCATACCCACCTTCCTGTCCTTCACAACACTGCCCTTCCTCTCCCTCTTTCCTGGTTTTGTTTGATGACACTCATCCCTCATGTCTTCCAGAGCCCAGCACTCTGCTGGTTCTTCACCCCCTCCAGCAACCACGGGGGAATGGGGAAAATCCAACTCCTGAAGGTACCCAGGGGCATTGCAGGTCCCCTGTTGCTTCAGGTCTCCTTAGGCTTCAGAGCTTTGTGAGCATAACCACGCAGGGGATGGGGTGACTGTGCCCCAGCCCCAGGGAAGCCAAGGAAAATCCTTCCCAGTCACAGCAACATCTCCTGTTTTGCTTTGGGAAACTGGAATCAGCTGTTCTGGGAAAACCACCTTTGGAAGTGGGTTATCCCTCTGGCTAAGCTGAATTTAAACTGACACAGATAAAGCAATCTACATCTGTGTGTTGTGTTTTGGTTTTGTTGTTTTGCTGGTTTTCTTTTTCTTCCTGAAAATCCTATTCCCTGCATTTCCTCACCTCTTTCAAAAATACTAAAGGGGTTTTTGCTTCCGTTTCAGGAGAAACAATTTTCACTGTTAAGAAAAGGCTGCCAGGAGGATGTGAGCCAAGTATGGTCACAGCAGCCCCCAGCTTTGCCAGGCAAGTGAAGAACCCCCCTGGCTGTCAGCAGGAGGGTGGGAGTGGGTGGTAGGTGGTGCTGCTTCCCCAGCAAAGGAGGCAGAATGAAAAACTGCTATTTTTTTAATTATTTTTTTAATTATTTTTAATTATTTCCCCCCCCCCTGCTTTTATAATAGGACTCAGGGCAGCTTTACAGCCTTTAAATAACCCAGAGATTGGCAAAACTTGTGCTCAGCCAGAGCAGCAGAGGAAATAAATGGCTTTTGGGTGCAGCTTTTGACCTGAGCAGCACCCACCTCTCAGTGCTGGCCAAGGAAACTGCAGGCAAGGTGCTGCTGGGCTGTGTGCACCCAGGACTTGCCTCCACACAGGGCTCCTGGTGGCACTTGGTGATGTTGTGTTGCAGGGAGGGTTTGTCCCACCTTTTTTTACGTGTGGGAGCAAGGTCATTTTTGCAGAAGGAAATGAAAAGCTCTTAGAGAAGATGCTGCAGGTGGTTGGGTTCACACCAGGCAGGTTCTGCTGCCTGCAGGCTGCACCAAAAGGCTCTTTGGGATGTGCCAGGGCTTGGGCTAACCCTTGAGAATCTTAGCAGAGTGTATGTTAGTGTCCAAAAGCATCAGGGGGTTATCAAGCAGATGCTGGATGTGCTACAACCCAGGCTCACTTGAGTATCTCTAGTTTCAGGTCTCTGGTTGAAAGGGTTTGGGAGTCTCTTTCCAGGGAGCTGGTGACCCCACTGTCTGCACTCTGCTTTCCTGGGCTGGGTTAAGGGCAGCTGGGCAGGGGGGAGCAGGAGGTTTCTAACCCAGCTCTCCTGATTCCCCCCTCACAGCTCAGGGTGGACAGAGGGTGTCAGGGAGCCCTCCAGGACCAGGCAGGAAGAGCTAGCCAAGACCTTGCTGGTAAAACCAGTAAACACCAGAAGTCAGCACACCAGCAGCTCAGGCTGCAAAGTAAATACAGGAAGGTGACTAAAAACTGAACCAACAACAACAACAACCCAACCTCCCGTGAAAAAAAACCAACTAATGATGGATTTGTCCTTTTTTTTTTTCCTAAATCCTCACAACTTGAAGCAAGTGGAATTTGAAATCACACACACCAAACCCCTCAAAGCCTGGCTCTGCTCTAGCAGCCTCTCTAAATCATTTTTAAGCAAGCAAGGGCTATAGAAAAGCATGGAACAATAGAACAGAGCCACGTGTTTGTTTTCAGCCCCAGAAGCTCCAGCCATGGTTGGATGCTGGAGGAGCAGGAGCTTGTGCTGGGATTGCTGGGGATTTCCCCTTTGTCTGTTCAAGGTAAGCTCAACAATAACTTCCTCTCCTGTGAAAATACCCTCTGTTTGTGGGTATGAAAATAGCTCCGTGGCCCCTGGTGCTGCAGCCTCCAGAACACTCAGCCCTGGGCATGGAGCTACTTGCTCCATGGGAAGCTTAGGGGACACCTAAGAAATGAAATTACAAATGCTATTACAAGCTATAGCTATCTGGCAATTTAAAGAGCTTAAAAACCATGGTCCAAATTCTGAAGGAGAGGAGGAAATACAAAGAAAGATGTTAGATTAAAAGAGTTTGGAGAAGCAGCATTATTTGTGAATTAATCTCAGCAGAGTGAGTCACTTGGGGTCTTTCTGCCACAAATTCATCTTTGGAAATCCATCTTGAAGATCTCAGTCCCCTTCTCCTAGAGGTTGGTGGCTCTTCAAGAACAACAGTAATTCAGGATCATGAAACAGCAATGAGAATGTAGAACTAAGATCCAATGTACTTGGGAACAAGTGGGAAAACTGGTGGGATAAACCCTCAGATGTCACAAAGAGAGACTAAATGGTGATGCAAAAAATTTGTCAGGAAAAAAAGCAAAGAGTTTCACACCAAAAGAGAACTGAAAATTCATCTCCACTCCAGGCAATCTAACTTCAGAAAAGTTTTGAGTTTTCTTTCAATACTACTAATTCTCTCCATAAAATCAAAATACTGAAATCTAGATGAAGAATCAGTTCAGCCTGACATGAGTTCTTGCTGTGGATCCAGTGGTCTGTTTCTGCCCCAGAATTGATGCTCTTTGCTGCTGGGCCAAAATGAGGTTTGCGTGACACGAGGTGAAGAGATTTTCCTCCTCCTTTCCTTTCCCCCAGCAGGCAAACAAAAGGCTGAGCCACTTGCACGCCTCTTCTAAGAATGGTGGGATTTTCAGGAGCACCTAAGGATCTGTCTGCACCCTTAAGCATTTAAATAGTCTTAAATATAACCCCAACTACGCCATCAGCCTTTCTCCCAACCAGCCAACGTGCTTCTTGACCTAGGGCACAGCCAGCTAATCCAGCTGAGAAATAACTGAGCTTTTCTGCCTCTTCTCTGACACCATCCCCGAGGCACCAGGCTGCACCTAAGCAAATCATGGATGTTTAGAGCCCCCCTCAAAGACAGTGAGTTTCTCTGGCACTTGGAGGAATCATTTTGGTGACATCTGTTCTGAGAGTTCTCTCACAATACTTTTCCCCCTGCTTCTTAACACCCTGCTTTGGGGTTGGTTTTTTTATTCCTTTCCCCACCTTTACATAGAGTTCATGCTCTCAAGATGGTTAATGAAAATCTTTTGTCCTCCTTCAGCCCCTATTTTAGGAACCTCTATTTTTCCCCTCTTTCCTGGGTCATTCTTAATAGCATCACCAGACACAGAAGCATCTGCTAAGCCCGTGAGCAGCCAGGGCTGAGAGTCACAGGGAAAGGGGCACTTCAAGGTGAACCGAGTACCAGAGACACCTGCCAAGGAGATGCATGGAGGCCGTGACACCTCAGAGCCTGATCCTTCCCTGGGCCAAGCCCAGCTGTCACCTTGGGGCAGCACAGACACCCCCTGCCAGATTTATCAGGGTATTTCAGGGCACGGTGCATCCACGACCCAGTAGGTGCTGGGAGAAAGAAGTAGTTTGGTTCCCTTTGAGCTGGAAATCTTCTTTTTAATGAAAAATCACCTGGTGTGAGACAACCCCAGACTGCAGCACAACCTTTGCTCAGTGTTGTAAGCACCTTCCCCCTAATCCCCCATCTTGGCAATATGTATTTACCCTTAATAACTCGGATCTGGGTCAGCACTCTGCCTCCCATTTGTTTCACTGTGTCCTGAGCTGTGGCTCTATTTCTGTCCCAGCTAAATGCTTGGTATTCCCCCTAAGACCTGGGCAGTTTCCAGCTTCTGTCTCACCAAATAAAACAAGCTATAAACAAAGACTCTTTCCAGCCAGGCACTGTATTGTGGGCACAAAGGCTCGTCGGTATCTGAAACTGCAATTTCCCACCCTTAAAAGTATGTCAGAGGGATTTTCACAGCTTCTGCCCCGTGCCAGTGCTCCAAAACATCTCAAGTCATTTTCCTTTAGGAGAACAAGGGAGGGAAAAAAAAAACCCAAAGCAACAAACCTCTGTCACACACAAAAACCCCCAAGCCCATAATGCAAGTGTCAACAGGTGAGGTCTAAAAATTTCATTACAAAAAAAAAAAGGGGGGAAGCAGGAACAGCTGCAGGAGGAAATCAGAGGGGCACTTTCCATCTGGCACGTGCTCCACAGGCAAAAGAGCTTTTCTGAGACTTGGAACTCAAAGAGCACTTGTATTTTGGGGAGCAGGCTATTCTTGCACCACTCATTGGAGGCAGCACAGCAACAGCTCCCACTCCATTAGCTCCAAGAGAGATCTCACTGCAGCTACAAAAAGAAATCCTGCTCCTTGTGGGAAGGTGGGCACGGCCAAGGTGAGGATCCTCGTCTCTTCTAGCCCTCTGCTTGGGTATTTTCCCACACGAGGGAAGGAATCTCTGCTGGGGATCTTTTCCAGCAGTGCAGATGGAAGTTACAGAGATGAAGCCACAGACATTGCCCTTTGCCTTGGCTGCAGCAGCCCTGGGAACAGCCTGGAATTGAGATGACCACTGGAACCACAGGGAGATCCACAGGTCCTTCCCTGCCATGCTTCTGCAGCCCACATGAGGATCATCACCACTACACACTGGGGACTTGCACTTTTTTTTTTCTCATTTTTAGGAGAAATTCCGTCCTGGGATTGTTTAATCTAATGATACTTCCCCCTTATCTGACAAAACCTGGGAGGGGGTGCCACACTCCTCCAGAAAAGCCTACCACCATCAGATACCTGCATTAGAACGAGCCCAGGCTGGCCAAGCTGTGGCCACTGCTCTGCTAAGCCCCAGAATGATAAAGACCCAAGTCCCAGCTCCTGCTCCAAGCAGTCTCTGCTCTGGATAAATAAGAGACTGCCAGTTGCAGAAGCCCAAGGGAGCATTTCTCACTTCCAGCTGTCAGATTGGACTCACCAGCTCCCACAGCCACTGGATTCTGTGCAGTGGGGCTCATCTCTACAGCTGACATCAGCAGCTGCTGAGCACTGCCTGGAGTGGGGCTGGAGTGACCACGGGTCATGGGGCTGCAGAACAAACCCCATCTCCTCACCCCAGACCTGACCCAGCAGCACATTCCAATGGATTTTTAGCTTTACTCAAGCCAAAGGCATGATGCTGTTTGGGTCCTCTTGCTACCTCGACAGTGTACTGTTGGGGGACTCAGTGAATCACTTTTCACTGGCTAGAAACCCTGTGTTGTGTCCAGCCAAAGGTCAGCAACACTTTGCTTATTCTATACATTTAGGACCAAAGCAGAGTGCTTTTTCTCTCAAGAAATAGTGCCTGAAATCTGAGATTTGTTTGTTTCTGGGGTTGATTGTTGATTTTCTTTATTTTTAGTTTGGTTGGGTCTTTTTTTTGTTGTTTAAAAACTGAACCACGGTCACCTTCTGACTAAAAGCAGATGATTTCATTGAGGTTGATACACCAGCAAATCAGAGAGCTGATCAGCACTGCTTGTCCAGCTCTCCTCCCTGGGCCTGTCCTTTGCTTCTCCCCCAGGCAGGGCTGTGTATGCCACAGTCTGATAGGTGGCAAGCAGTGGGATATTGAATATATTTCCTTTTCTTCAGCTGCCTCAACAAGAGAGAAGCTAAAACCAGTTTGTTTAATTGATGTACCCACAGCTGAGGCTGGGGAGTCATTCTGGGATGTGCCATTCCTGCTCCTGGTTCCTTCCATATTCTGCTCCCACAGCCCCCAGAGGCAGGCTCAGAGGGGTACAGGGGGCTGTACCAACAGACTGGGTTTTTCAGAGACATGGATGTCCAGAGTGTTTTTACCCTGAACATGTTGGTTCCAGTGCCCACAGCCAGCTGGCAGAGAGAGCTGCTCACCAGTTCAGCCTGGGTGGCTGGTCCAGCCACTGCTGTGTCCATCACCCAAATCACAGCCTGGAAACTGATGCAGACGTTGGGAGGGAGAGGGGACAGACCTTTTGGGACCTGCTGCATCTCCAGCAAGCCTCAGGAGCAATTACAAATGGGGATCATGCTGTGTTTGGGTCAGTTTTTGGCTGCCTCACTGGGATTTACAGATCCCCAGGCAGGAGGAACAACCATGCACGTGGGACAAGTGCAGGGACAGATGTGAGGAGCCCCTGTGTGCACAGACAGATGCTCGTGTGTCTCCCAGGGCCATGATTCCTCACAACAATTTCCCACTGGTTTCCCTTTCACGCTTTTCAATGTAAATGCTGAAAGTTCAGAGAACACTAATAAAATATGAATGATGAACATTCCTCACTCCCTGCTTTAAAGAATGGCCCGAGTCACAAGTAACATAAAACCACTGATTTTTCCCAGGAGTAATAGTAGGAACTTCATTACTCAAATCATTTGTAATCAGACTAGACAAAGCAGAGAAGATTGTACTCCAGGGTGCAATCCTGAATCCTTTCCCTCCCAGCCTGAGAACTTTTCCCCAGCTGTTGGCATGTCTCTTTACTCACAGGTTACTTGCCAGGACAGGTCCTTTGCTCTTCTAATCATTCCATTACTAACGAACAAATACAAACTTCCAAATCACTGCAAGCTTCCAAAATGTTACATGGACTTGCAGCTGAATATTCATTTATATGCAAGAGTACTGAACTCAATATGAATCACATGCCCTTAATCTCTGAAATGTATTAGCAGGATGTGCTATCCTGATTTTTCCTGCCACTCAATTGGCAACACAAGTAGAAAAGTTAAGACAGATTTGCAAAAGAAATTGCTTAAAGTTGTTATGGAGGTTAATGCTCCAAATCTCAAGTGATGACCACAAAAAGCTTCTGTTTTCCCAGGGATCTGATGCCTCGATGATGTGGCAAGCAGCAAGGAGGGGGCTGATTTCTCAGAATACTCTTCAGTAGAGCTGAAGTGAACTCCACACAGACAGATTTTCCTCACACCCCTGTGAGAGCTTCCATGTCACTGCAGAAATCACAGAGCAGTTTTATTTGGAAGAGAACTTTGAGCTCATCCAGTCCAACCTTATTCCCAGCCCTAGCCAAAGCACTAAACCATGTCCCTGAGCACATCTACCCAGCTCTCAAACACTCCCCAGGGATGGATGAGTTCTGCAGCCTTGGTTGACAGTGAAAACTCAGTGTAGCAGGAGGATAAACATGGCTGAGGAGTATGANAACACTTTGCTTATTCTATACATTTAGGACCAAAGCAGAGTGCTTTTTCTCTCAAGAAATAGTGCCTGAAATCTGAGATTTGTTTGTTTCTGGGGTTGATTGTTGATTTTCTTTATTTTTAGTTTGGTTGGGTCTTTTTTTTGTTGTTTAAAAACTGAACCACGGTCACCTTCTGACTAAAAGCAGATGATTTCATTGAGGTTGATACACCAGCAAATCAGAGAGCTGATCAGCACTGCTTGTCCAGCTCTCCTCCCTGGGCCTGTCCTTTGCTTCTCCCCCAGGCAGGGCTGTGTATGCCACAGTCTGATAGGTGGCAAGCAGTGGGATATTGAATATATTTCCTTTTCTTCAGCTGCCTCAACAAGAGAGAAGCTAAAACCAGTTTGTTTAATTGATGTACCCACAGCTGAGGCTGGGGAGTCATTCTGGGATGTGCCATTCCTGCTCCTGGTTCCTTCCATATTCTGCTCCCACAGCCCCCAGAGGCAGGCTCAGAGGGGTACAGGGGGCTGTACCAACAGACTGGGTTTTTCAGAGACATGGATGTCCAGAGTGTTTTTACCCTGAACATGTTGGTTCCAGTGCCCACAGCCAGCTGGCAGAGAGAGCTGCTCACCAGTTCAGCCTGGGTGGCTGGTCCAGCCACTGCTGTGTCCATCACCCAAATCACAGCCTGGAAACTGATGCAGACGTTGGGAGGGAGAGGGGACAGACCTTTTGGGACCTGCTGCATCTCCAGCAAGCCTCAGGAGCAATTACAAATGGGGATCATGCTGTGTTTGGGTCAGTTTTTGGCTGCCTCACTGGGATTTACAGATCCCCAGGCAGGAGGAACAACCATGCACGTGGGACAAGTGCAGGGACAGATGTGAGGAGCCCCTGTGTGCACAGACAGATGCTCGTGTGTCTCCCAGGGCCATGATTCCTCACAACAATTTCCCACTGGTTTCCCTTTCACGCTTTTCAATGTAAATGCTGAAAGTTCAGAGAACACTAATAAAATATGAATGATGAACATTCCTCACTCCCTGCTTTAAAGAATGGCCCGAGTCACAAGTAACATAAAACCACTGATTTTTCCCAGGAGTAATAGTAGGAACTTCATTACTCAAATCATTTGTAATCAGACTAGACAAAGCAGAGAAGATTGTACTCCAGGGTGCAATCCTGAATCCTTTCCCTCCCAGCCTGAGAACTTTTCCCCAGCTGTTGGCATGTCTCTTTACTCACAGGTTACTTGCCAGGACAGGTCCTTTGCTCTTCTAATCATTCCATTACTAACGAACAAATACAAACTTCCAAATCACTGCAAGCTTCCAAAATGTTACATGGACTTGCAGCTGAATATTCATTTATATGCAAGAGTACTGAACTCAATATGAATCACATGCCCTTAATCTCTGAAATGTATTAGCAGGATGTGCTATCCTGATTTTTCCTGCCACTCAATTGGCAACACAAGTAGAAAAGTTAAGACAGATTTGCAAAAGAAATTGCTTAAAGTTGTTATGGAGGTTAATGCTCCAAATCTCAAGTGATGACCACAAAAAGCTTCTGTTTTCCCAGGGATCTGATGCCTCGATGATGTGGCAAGCAGCAAGGAGGGGGCTGATTTCTCAGAATACTCTTCAGTAGAGCTGAAGTGAACTCCACACAGACAGATTTTCCTCACACCCCTGTGAGAGCTTCCATGTCACTGCAGAAATCACAGAGCAGTTTTATTTGGAAGAGAACTTTGAGCTCATCCAGTCCAACCTTATTCCCAGCCCTAGCCAAAGCACTAAACCATGTCCCTGAGCACATCTACCCAGCTCTCAAACACTCCCCAGGGATGGATGAGTTCTGCAGCCTTGGTTGACAGTGAAAACTCAGTGTAGCAGGAGGATAAACATGGCTGAGGAGTATGAGTCCAAGAATTGCAAGAGCTGATGAATCCACATCCACATCCAGGGCAAGGACCTGCTGAGTGCCAGCCCTGGTCTCCCTGGCCCCCTGAGACTGAGTGAGTCTCCACTTGGGTGTTGCACAGGATTAGGAGCTGCTTCTCCAAATGCAGAGCTCTTCCTCCTGGGAAGGCAGCAGGGATTTTTCATCAGGCCTGGGGTGGTCCTGGCACCTTCAGTTTAGCCATAACATGTGGCTAAAGAAAGTTGCAGAGACAGAACAAATCCCAGCCAAGCCATGAGCCAGACTGGCTCTCCAGCAGCAGATGCTGCAGTCCCTGCACCCCACAGCTGGAATTCACCCACACACATCTCCAGTGCCACTGTCACACAGGGATATTTGATCAGATATCCACAGATTCACAGATATTAGGGGTTGGAAGGGAGCTAGAAGATCATCTAGTCCAACCCCCCTGCCTGAGCAGGATCACCTAGACCAAGTCACCCAGGAACAGATCCAGGTGGGTCTGGAATGTCTCCAGAGCAGGAGACTCCACAACCTCCCTGGGCAGCCCCTGCCAGGCTCTGGCACCCTCACTGGGAAAAAGCTCTTCCTTGTGTTGACCCTAAACCTCTTGTGCTCCAACCTGCACCCATTGCCTCTGCTGCTTGCACACACCTGAGCCCAGGCAGGCTTTTCCTGGAGCTGTGCTGGCCCTGGCAGGTGTTCCCTGCAGCCCTGGGCTGGCCTTTCCAAGGGCTGGGAGATCAACAGCCTTTGTTCAGTTCCTAGGAATGCCTGCATACAATAAGGGCTGAACAATCAGGAATATCAAGCCCCCATGAATCACCGTTTCACACTGTTTTTTGCATCCTCTGTGGACGTTTGTCTTTCTTCCCAAGGCTATTCCCAAGCTGCTGCTTTCCCCTGGAGCCCTATTAGCTCCTATTCTTTGTATTTACTAACAGGAAGCATCACAGCTCTGTCCTCACCAGCTTCACTCACAGCCTCTTCATTATGAGGATCTTTTTCTTCTCTTTTTATTTTTATTTTTTTACAGCTTCTTTGGCAAAAAAAAATAATAATCTCAGTTCCCCTATTCTTCCTTGCTAGCAGGTTATTTCTTTCTTCCTCAAGGTGCAATCCGGTTTCCTTTTGTTGTTAAATTGCCCACCACTGATACTTTCCTGGAGCTGGTGGGAAAGAGTCCTGCTTGACAACCAGCTTCTTTTCATTTCCATCCTGATTAGCAAGCACATAATAAGTGGAAGCATAATTTATGGATTGATTTAAGCCACCTCATTCAGATTTGGAAGGAAATCTAGGATGACTAAAGCTTGAAAGGGAAGGCAGGATAAGCAGCATTAAGAAACTGTCAGGGGTTGGAATTGCATGAAATCTTCCTGGTTTATTCTCAGAGATTTGGGGTCTCTCTCATTAACACGAGATGCTACTCAGAGAATTCTTTAATATAAATATATGAAACTCAGGAAAGAAGATGGAAAACTCAGGCCATGTAGAGAAAGGGATGTGATTTGCATCCCACATCTTGAGCTGACCAATATATTCTTTCATTAATTTCCTGGCACTGATTCTCTGGTATCTGCTTCACATTCACACTCTCAACTCTTTGGGGCAATTAAAAACCCCCCAACAAAAAGAACAAGGCCAAGCAACCAGCAGTAAATGAAAAAAGCCTCAATAAAAGACATAACTTATATGTATGTGTGTAGTGCTGTGCTATAAATAAACTTTTTCCTGTCAGCTGGATACTCAGAGGCTTCACCTCCCTTTCAAGAGCAGCTTGAGGTGTGTGGTGGGCTCAGCACAGAGTCCCTGGCACCCCCTCAAATGTCAGGGCTTTTGGTGGCCACATTCCAGAGCAAGTATTCATCTCCAGCCTCGGGGATGCTCTCAGCTCTTCCTCCCCAAGATGGGCTTTTCCATTCCTTCCCCTTGAAGCTTCCAAATCAAAGCCCCAGCAGCCTTCAGATCTCCCCAGCAGCTGACACTCAGCTGAACACCAACACTGATGTTATTTAGCACTGCTTTTAAAAGATCCTTTGGTTATTTTTCCCCTGTGCAGTGAAATGTTTAAGCAGGAAACCTTTCCTTCCTGAGCCCACCAGAGCCAAGCAGCCTGACAGGACAGAACCTCTGCTTTCCAGCCCTGAGACAGCCACTTGGCAGTTGGCATTTGACTCTGCTGTGTGACTTGCTGAGAGGTCAGGGCTGGATTGGATCACTGCTGGAACTGCCAGCCAGGTTACTGAATCCCTTTCAAACTGAAAATCCCTCTTAACATGTCACCCTCTACTTCTTCCAGCTGTAGCTGAGCTGCCCTTGCATCCCAGAGACATCCAGAAGTTCCCCTGATGGCATTTCTTGCATCCCAGAAGCATCCAGCAGATCCACTGATGGCATTTCTTGCATCCCAGAAGCATCCAGCAGTTCCCCTGAAGGCATTTCTTGCATCCCAGAGACATCCAGCAGTTCCCCTGAAGGCATTTCTTGCATCCCAGAGACATCCAGCAGTTCCCCTGGTGGCATTTCTTGCATCCCAGAGACATCCAGCAGATCAACTGAAGGCATTTCTTGCATCCCAGAAGCATCCAGCAGTTCCACTCTGTTTTCTCCTCCTGAGTTTCAGGCACCTGAGCTCTTATCTTCACAAAATCAAAGTTCCTCAAGAAAACAGCAATGCATGAAGATGTCAGGAAAGCATCATGGGGGGGAGGAACCCCCCCACCTTTTTGACAAGCAGGTTTTCTTGGTTAGTGCCACGAGCTAAGCCAAAGGACAGAATGTGTCAGAGGATGGATCACGAGGCAGGAATGTTCAAAGGAAAGCCTGGAGAAGGGGAAAAATGCAAACCCCACACAAATTCCCTGCGTGCCCCAGCAAGCAGAGCTGCACCAAGGGCTGCAGTGGGAATTGGGAGCTCATCCTGGACACGTTCAAGGCTCCCCAAAGTCTCCCAAATTAATCATGGCCTAAATTAATCACTCTAAGCCTGATTCAAGAGATGCTTTTAAGCTGAGTGGATGTCTTAATTGCTCTTTCAATTAAAAGTGGAACGGCCTTTGTTTTGCTTGACAGATTCCAAAGGAATTTGTACTTTGGAGTGAGATACAGCAATGTTTTGTACTTTTTTTTTCCCCCTATGTCTCAAAGAGGAGAGGAGAAAGAGGAAAACAAGCCTCAAAAAAGTGGTATTGGAAAAATTTGGGATGTTTCAATGTTTAACAAAGTCAAGCTCACAGCAATCATTTAAACCCCCCTTGGATCAGACTTTAGATCCCATTTCAGATCTGAAGAAGGAGGTGTAAGGCTAGAGAGTCCACAGACTGGAATGAGGAAACAAAGGCAGCAAGTGAAAGCAAAAGCTGAGCTGCAGCAGCACCCCCTGAGCAGGCAGGGAGAGGGCTGAGGGAGCCCTGGGAGGGGTTCAGCAGAGGATCATTTAGTGAGCAGCACAAAGGAGAGTCAACTAGAGCTCAGGAACCTGCCCTGGGAGCTCTTTCCCTGGGAGAAGGTGACACCTGCAATACCTGGTTTACCTGCAGATTATGCAGAGTTGCTCCATGTTAATTATTTGTCAGATGGGGGAATCCATCTGGTTTTCCCCAGTAATGTTCCTATGGAATGTCCCAGCATTCTCTCAGGAAAACCACCTGTTTCTGGGCTCCAGGTTCCCTGTGGGACGATGTGTGGCTCTTTCCACCTTTCCTGACCTAAAAGCTGCTCTTTCCCAGCCCTGCAGCTCCTTCAGCTCAGCTTGCTGCCCACAGCCCACTGGCCCCAGGTGACAAACCTCCCTCTGGCACTGCTGCTGCCTGGCAAGACCCTGGAGCTGTGGGAGAAGCCCAGGTAAGGCAGCTGTGAGCTTTTGGGATGATTTAGAAGCAGGCAGCAGGAGCAAAGAGCTGGTGCAGAGGGGCTACAGTGCCAACCCTCAGCCCCAGTCCCTCTAGAGACTGCTCTACTGAACAAAAATTCCATCTCTGGGAGATGAAGGATTTTTTTTTTGGGTCCTGCATCCCCAAAGAGGGGAGGTTTAGGATTCTGCTGAACCTGCCCAAAACCTTCACTTTTCAGACCACTTTCTTAGCAGGTATAGAGTGCCAGAACATCCTCATGCATAAAAAACACACCCAGGGAAGCAAAATGCAGGGAAAACTGACCTCTGACAGAACTGATATAAATAGGATTTTGGAGAAGTTTTCCACACAAGCATCAGCTGCCCTTTAACCCTTCAATTGCAGATATTTTCCATCCATCCTTCTAGCCAACTGCTATGTTTGTGCACACACATATGTACATATTCACATGCATTTCTAGACATAGGGGCAGTGGAGGATGTCTAATTGAGCTCTGATGAAATGCTTTGTTACTCCTCTTACCCTGAAGACAGAGAGTGGCTTGGAAATGGCCCCTTTGCTTTGTGCACAGTTGAGCTGTGCTGGTTCCAAGAGGTCAATGTGCCCACGAGGAGGACTTGGGGACCTGCAGGTGCTTTACAGAGCCTCAGGGCTGTCTGCTTGGCTTTGTGAAGGGCTGGAGGACTCTGTATTTATCCAGGTGGGAACAGAGCAACTCCATGGAAAGAGTTGATTTGCTGTGTCTCAGCAGCTCCAAGTGAGCTCTCCCTCCCCTCAGCCTTTGTGTGTTCAAGATTTAAATTGCTGCCTATTTTATTACTCCTAAATAAGGTTATCACCAAGAGCTGGGCAAATACAAGTTACAAATACAAATACAATACTCCTGGAAATGTGGCAAGAATCTTCTGTTCTAATCCTGGGCTCTTCTGATCCTTTCAGAGCAAGGGAATTGATCACCACCAAACCTTAGGCTGCATGTAATGCCTTTAGGAAAGCTCATCCCTTTCTACAAGTCATCTCCAGTGGAACTGGCTGGAGAACAACTTGGCAGCAATTCTCAAGGGCAATAAAAAAAGGAAAACTGAAGAACTTTTCATTAAGCATGTGTTGAATGAATCAGCTTAGGAGGGATATGGGGATCTCTGGCAGACAAAGCAGAGGAGCTTGTGGTGCTTTTGTGCTTCACAGATGGGCTGTTAGTGGAGCCTGGGCCTTGGCTGTGGGCAGAGATGGGAAATCAGCCTGGATTCACCACTGAGGGGGTTTTTTTGCACTGCTTTGGGCTTCAAATTCAACACAGAATTGTTGCCAGCCCCGTGTGTATGCTCACTTCACAGCTTTCACTCCCTCCTGGCATTAGCTTGGTTTGGCCACAGCCAAATTTGAAACCTAAACACAAGGACCAGGAAAAAAAAGTGAGAAAAGAACTTAATATAGAACTCAAAAATTAAAAGGAAAGCACCTCATGTACTTCACTGGGTAGCTCCAGTCTGCTTTTAAATGTCAATCCCAGAGCTGAAAGGAAAACTAAGGATAACTGATCCCACTGGTTTTTACTTCAAGCAGATGATTTCCCCTTTATCTGGGTGGGCTTTACTTGTAATACCTATTTATAGACCAGCACTGTACAGGAGATATTTCTGTCTTGTCCAGTTATCATGACAAGAAAGGTGTTGATCTTGATCCAGCAGCCAGCAGGCATCAGAAAGCTGATGGACCTTCAGGAGCTGCTACCAGAGTCCTGAAAATCAGGTTTTTAGATCCTATTTTGCCTCCTAGAATAAAACCCAAGGGCAAAGTGTGTGTCTGCCTGTATTGAGTGGCTAGAGAAACCACTGTGCTCTTCACCTGGGCACCTCCAGTAAAGGGCTGGGCCAGGCTGGGATGAATCCAGGCCCCTCTGTGGAGTGAGTGCAGAGTCCTGCTTCTCCTTTTTAAGGCTGGGATTTACACAGGACCTAAAATAATTAGGTCCCCCCCTCAAACCATCTAACCCCTGAGGGCTCTTGTGAAAATCCCAAGCTAATTTCAGCTCCTGGTAAGTGTTCAAATGTTTGGATCCCTATGGAAACCTTCCTGGGGAGTAGCTGGGCCATAAGGTAGAGGAATTTGTATTCCCACTCCCCACGAGTTTCCATTGGTATCATGAATATATGGCAAGAATGTAAGTACTAGGAAAATATGTTCACAGTCCCTGGTTGATTCTTCCAAGATGGTGCTGTCGTAGGAAAAAGGATTAGGTGAGTTAAAAGTGCACGGGGCTCAGCAGTCATTAAGGGCTACAACTGCTCCCAGCAAAAATACTTCTTGCAGCTGCACTTTTGGAGAAATGTCTCCTGTGTTTTCAGCTGTTTGGCTTCTTGGATGGATGGCAATATTCCTCCACCTGCCCTCTGGCAGCAGTGACCCAAGGTGGGTGGCTGGATGGGGTTTGATGATGAGCTCTGTCAGCCCTCAGGGGAAATGCAGAGGGAGATGCTGAGCTTGGTGTAAGTGCAGAGCAATCCAAAGGGGACAGACATGGTCTTTGCTCTGCTCTAAACTGCCCTTCTCCTGCTCTCTGTGCTGCCCACACCTGGCATGCTCCTTCCCAGGCCCCACTGAGCCCTTAGCAGGTTCCTGCTGTAGACCTGACCCAGCTCTGCCAGAGCCCCTGTCTTGTAAACCCAGCCCTGCCTGACCCCAGAGGGTAACCTGCACCTGGCAGGGGACATTATCACTGCTAAAACCACCTGGCAGGGGGACATTATCACTGCTAGAGCCACCTGGCAGGGGCCACTGGCACTGCTAAAACCCCAGGCCTCACTGGTGTCAGGTACAACCCAAAGCATCCCTTCAGTACCATGAAGCTGCTTCACCATAGCAACGGGATGTGCAGCTTGGGCTGGCCTGGGAGAGCTTTCTCTGCCTAAATTCTTCTGTTCTTCCCTCCCATGAGGGCATCCTTCTAACACTCCATCTTTTACCCTCACTTGGGAAAACATCTCGTTTAACATTCACTTCTCATGAGTTTTGCTGAAACATCAGTGAGTTTCATCTCCATGGACTGAGATCTGATGGCTTTTGCAAAGCCAAACACAAGTTAAAAATCATTATAACAGCATTTTAATCCGTTTTAAACAGATTCTGAAAGTTCCATTCAAAGTCAAAGTGTTCTTCATGACCTTGTTATATTTTACTTTGATCTTGAACCTGTGAATATCACCCTCTCTCATTCTGAAGAGGTGAAAACAGGGAGACTCCATCCTTTTTCTCAATAATTTCATTATGAAATGCCAGTTCTTCAGCCTAACCACCAGCCTGCCTGGGCCAAACAGCACTGACAGCCTCAAACCTCACATTCTGAGCCAGTAGCACTAGAGAAGAAAGTGACCTGGAGCAGAACAAGGTGTGGTCTAGCATCCATGGTCTGCAGAATCCTCAAAGGCAATCTGACAGCTTTGCACTTAGCTCAGCCTGAAGAAAGACTCATCATTTGCTCATCTCTCTGGAGACAAGTGCTCCACAAAACCCAGTTCTATCCCACTCCAAGACAGCAGCTGCTCTGTTAACTGGTCCCAGTGCTGCCAAACCTCTCCCTAACCTTTCTGGCTGTCAGTCAGGCCAGTGTTGCCAGGCTCTGCTCTAGGCTCTGCTCTAGGCTCTGCTCTAGGCTCAGCCTCTTGCTTTCACCAGCCACTCATCCACTCTTTTCCCAGCAGCAGCCCTTCCCAAGCAGACACCACCTTGTCACACCTTTGCATGCAGCAGGGATGGAAAAGAATCAATAGCACTGAGCCTCTAGATAGAGCTTCTCATAATCTAACAAAGCTTCAGCAAACTGTAGCCCACTGGCTTTTTTTATGGCTGCCTTCATCTAAACTTGAAAAAAATTTGTAAATGAATTAACTTCAATAAGATAGAGTTGAATAAACTCTCTGGAGATACAGCAAAAAAAGATATTTATGCCCTCTTGAAGTGACAGATGTAGAGACCACGGACATCCATGGGACAATGAGAGCAGGCATAGCTAGTTCAAGGTGAAAATAAGAATTTATAATCAATCCAAGAATATTTTAAGCTGCAACTTTAGTCCAGAGCTCTCTCTGCTACCTGATGGTCTGGTCAGTAGAAGTGGTTGTATTGCTGCAGCATCTGTGACACTGAGCCTGGACCTGATGGCAGAAGGTGTTTCAGATGGGGGGAAAAATAAAGTGGCTGCTGCTCAGCAGCATTTCTGTGTGAGAGAGCAGACAGCAACTGCCTGCAGAGAGAAAAGGTTGGGCAGCACAGGCCAGTTTGTCAGCCTAAGGCAGAACTAAGAGGTCTGGTGCTGGCAGCCCCAGAGGAGCCTCCAGGAGAAAAGCAAAGAGCTGATGTTTGCAGCGTGAAGTCACGGAAAGGGGTGCACGAGGAGCCGTGGCACGGGGAGCCTTGCAGATTGGGAAAAGGAAAAAGAAAAAAAAACAAAAACCCTCATGTCAGGACATCTGGTTCAGGCAGAGCTGTCCTGCTGAGCTACACACGTCACCATTCCTCCTCCTGCCACGGCTGCTCAGGAGGAGAGCACACGAGATGCTCTCCTGGGGCTGCCAACATCCCCGCTCCTGAACCGGGGGCGACCTCTGAGCGCAGGGGGTTGCCAAGTGACACTCACCACCAGGCTTTGTTTTAGCAACACCATAATAAAGGGGTTTGCTCCACGCTTTGGGAAGCCTGAGTGTAAAAGTGAAGGCAAAGATGAGCTCTTGAGAGGAGAGAATACCAGGGAAAAAAGGAAGAAGTAAATATTTTGTGCGTGACCGTTCATGAGATCGACTTTTCTGTCTCCTTTCACTCGCAATAATTCATGATTTTTCTTTCACTGCCTCTACCACAGAGGTCTGGAGAGAAAAAGCCAACAACAAATGCAAAACTCGGTTAGAAGATGTCCCCTTTCAAAAGCAAAGTCTGGAAATTGCCATGGGAGAAGCTGAAGAAGCCTGTGCTGGACCAGGTGGGGTTGATCCCGGGAGGATGACTCCTAACTGCAATTCACTGCCAACCTCAAGGGAAAATAAAAGACCACAGTGCTGTTAGTTGGGCTAAAACCAAGAAAACACACTTAACAATCCCTTCCCCAACCACTAAGGAGAGGGAGTAATTGAAGGGACAGCAAAGCAGGAGTCTAAGATGTTTCCAGTCCTCCTGACAGCAGTGAGGACGAGGATGTGCGTGAGAAACTTGGTCCTATCCTGTTTTTCCTGCTCGTTCAAACCTCTGCCTGTCTGGGGCAAGCTGCTCTCCACTCCAAACCTCTTCTGCATCCCCGTTTGTCCCAGTGCCACAGAGCAGTGCTGCTGTTGTGGATGCTGTGGATCCTCTCCTCTGCCTTTGTTCCAAGCCCGGAGTACTGCGGGGTCCAGGAAACACATCGGGTCATCAAATCAACGCAGTAAATCTTCCCTTTTACTTAGAAAGACAAAAATAATCTGGACTTTTTCATGAGCTCCCACAACACCAAAAAGCCATTTCAGACTCAGGAAAGGATCTCATTTCTGCTGGTGACATGCAGCCCAGCAGCAGTTGGACTGGGCTGAGCTTGGATGGGCTCTGGTGCTCCTTGGGCTCCAAACCCATCAGACAGAGGCAGCATTTCCAGGCACAGAGCTTTGGTGGCAGCTCCCTAAATCCAGCTCCCTAGCCCAGCTGGGGCAGGGGCAGCACTGCATCTGATGCCAGCCTTGGGATGGAGGAGGAAAGTGGCTTCTGGAGGACTAGGGGATGGGCCTCCTGTGAGGGGAATCTCTTCCTGAGCCTCAGAACTGGCCTGATTTGGTGTCCTCACTATTCCTCCTGAAGGGATTTCCAGCGCCTGTCTATTTATACCCATTTCTTCCCCTGCCAACATTGTCTCTTCACTTAAATAACTTTCCTCTGCCTGCTGCTTGCCTCCTTCTTGCACCCACAGGCAGCTGTCAGATCCCCTCAGCCCTCTCTCCTTGGGCAAAACGAGTCCATCCCATTTTAAATGTTGTCCCCGTGCTCCAGATTCTGCTCTGTGGAGGAGGTGAGGAGGGTCCCCCCACAGCCCTTCTTCTGGGGAAGTCTCCCACTCAGCAGATTAAGCTCACATCCATCTGAGGAAAGCTCAAGGCTCTTTGCTTTCGCCCAGCAGTAACAGAACCACTGGGCACTGAGGCAAAAATCCCCCCCATCTCAGACTGGGAGCAGCCACTGGGTACCACAGTGCAGCTATTTGCTGCACTGAGCTCTGCAGCTCTTCAGTTCCTCAGGAGAACAGCAAATGAGGACCTGGCTTTTGCTCCTACAGTTCTGAGGCCCAGTTAGAGGTTCAAAATGGAACAAAAAATATACATACACATGCATGTAAAGAGAATAGCTTCCCCTTCTTGAGGGGAACAGCTTGGTAAATGCAATTAATTCCTTTTACTCTCATCATTTTTGCTCTCTCACCAACATCAGCTCCATTTCTCCTTGAAGTCAAGTCAGTGACAACTCCCACAGCCACCACATTGCAAGGAGCAGCTTTAGGGTTCTTTGTAACATGGACACAGATCTCCTAGAATAAAGGGAATTTCAGAGGTAACCTAGTTTAACAGAGCACTCTCACCCAGAACAAACTCACCATGTTCTGCCCAGGCTGCCCCAGGTCCTGCCACCATCTCACAGCTACAGCTGCTCTTTGGGAGCAGCAGCACAGGGGGTATTTTCCTACAAGAAAAAAAAATAAAGATGATTTACAGGTTGTCTTTGGAATCTCCCTCCCCACAAAACCCCTGGCACGTGGCTGGTGAAAAGCTCCCTTTGCAAACAGCAGAGTGCAGGAATAACAAGATATTGCAGGGAAAGTCTGATCAGCTAGAAAAGAAACTATGTTGGGATTAGCAGATACCTGGCTTATGTCAGAACCTGTTTGAGATAAGGGGAAATATTTTTTAATGAAATCTAAGTATGGCCCTTGCAGATGTGGAAAGAATGTGAACAGGAAGATATTTTCTATTCCTCCTTGGCTAGAAGAAACAGGGTTTGCAGCCAGGTTGGGGGTGGTTTTGTCCTCTTCCCCCCCCCATTATAGTATTTTTTTTATTTTTTATTTTTTATTTTCTATTTATTATTGTTGTTATTATTATTATTATTATTATTATTGTAACTCTGACTTTCTCCTGCTGATTTGGAATTTCTGATGCTGCACAAGTAGCAGTGACAGCAGAATTCTGCACACACAGGCTCCTTTCCCCTCCCCAAAATCAATCTCACTGGTGCTTCCCACTTAAAAGCAAGAAAAAAAAGGAGATTTGCTGTTGCTTTGTGGGATTTCTGTTATTTACGTGTCTCATCTTGGGTGGTATTTCCATCCCCACCTCCCTTTTTCCTTCTCCAGTGCAGAAAGGAGTAATTTATGAGGGAGATAAAGGAGAACACATCTCCTCTAGGAGCTTGTTGAATGCCATGTTTTGGTGTCTATGTGTAGAAAAAGGAGGTGAAGCCTTCAGCTGAAATGGACTTTTGTAGGTATAAATCAGAGAGGAAAACACTGGTGTGTGGCACAGAGGGGGTTAAAGTTCTCAGGCAGCTTTATTTAACTTGGAAAAAAAAAAGATTTACTTAATTCCCCCCAAGAAAGGAGACCATGTTTCCCACCAGATAAAGGCCACCCTCACCTCTTGATGGTTAAACAGCCTAACACGAAATAGCAGCTTGTACTTAAAATCCCTGCAAATGTTTTGGGTGGGAAAATTCTGTGGAAATTTGGGTTGAGTTGGGTTACATTTTTTCCTTACAATGACTTTAGTACAATCCAAATTTCCAGACCAAACAGCATTTTTTTTCCCCCCGAAGATTTTTCATCATACGGTGACAATTTGCAATGTGTTATTTCAATTAATTGTCAACTATTTCCAGATCCCTGACCAGATTACTGTATATAAAACCCTCCCTGCTACTCAATTTGCTTTTCTTTCCTCTCATTTATTTTCCAAGACAAGAGCTTTCGGGTGACCATCTGCTTCTTATTTCAAACCTGTCTGTTTCTGTTGATACCTGATGTCCTGCATCTCATGCAAAAGCTGAGCTAAAGATGGAGAAGGTTTTTGTTTTGACACAGGTTCTGAGCAGCAACACTTGACAATTCCAAGTTGCTTTGCTGCTGCAGACTTTTGTCAAGCACTTTTAAGCTCTTTTTTAGAGCCCCATTTGGCAGCCAACTCCACCCAGGCCTGGCTTTATGCAGGAGGTACCTCAGTAAATGAGAGATGCTTGTGTGCTAAAATAGAAATATTTGTGGAGCTGGGGCCTTAGGGAAGGTAACTAGGGCTCCAACTCCTCTTGCTACTGGTTTTCATACCAAGTCCAGTCTGTTTGGGGTCTCAAATAGTTTTCTTTGTCTGATGACCTGTATCTTTGCAACCAGACGTGGTCCTTCCCACTCTTCAAGCTCTGATGCAGGTGACAAAGCTCCAGGCAAAGTGTCAAATACCAACCTCTCCAGCTCTGCAGAGGGATCTTTATTCTTATTTTTCTATCTTAACAGACCAGCACCAATATCTAATAATAGGGAGAATGAAGCTTAGCCAAGAACTTCCCACTCTTCAGGTGGGAAGGTGTTTTGTCTCCTCTAAGTGCAGCAGTGGATGATACCTTGTTTTTCCCATCCACTCTGGGAAGCAAAATCCCTAGCTGGTTTGTTGGGTTTTTTTTTTTCCTCTGTTTTCCTTACTCTGTCCATATTTTTCCCTCCAAGCCTGCCACCAATGGCCAATTTTGCTCTGTAGTGGAAATTTTATTTGATGATCAAGAAAAACCTAAATCATTAAGCAATAATTCTGAGATTCTCTTAGTGAGTAATAAGCTCTTTTATAGCAGATTTTTTTTGTCAGGACATATTTCACTTGGAAAACCATCGTTTTTAATTTTTTTTCTCCCTTAGGTTAGAAGGTGCTTAAATCATTTTTTTGCAGGCAGGAGGAAACAGCTGTGGCTGAAGCACACTTTTTCCAGCTGTCATTTTCTCTTTCTTTGCTCTTTCTGTGCGTGCAGCAGAGTGAAAGCATTAGCAGCAGTGCCAGCAGCAGAGGTTGAAGAATGTAAACTTCAACTGGGATGCTTTTGCTCAAGGCCCGAGAGGAGGATTTCTTTTTTTCCCATGTTCTCTGGCTGGGCTGGAGGTCAGGGCTGTGTTTTTGAGGCAGGTGCTGGGATGGGCTGTGCCTTGTCCATCCCTTCAGCAGGACTTTCCAGCCAGCCTTTGAGCTAAGCCATGGATGATTTTCCTGGGTGACTTGGTCT
>VYZU01024035.1:0-15278 GCA_013401355.1 Ceyx cyanopectus | reverse complement strand
CCAGCACACGAGTCTGGACAGTTTGGGTGGGGTCACAGAATTAATTTGGAGCGCACACATTCCACACACTCATCTTGCACTCTGCTCCACACCAAGAGGAGCAACCGGCTGAGGACTTCAGTACATATTCCATAGGGTAGCATAGATAAGCCAAATTTAAAATAAAATCAGGGTTTTGATACACTTCAGGAAGCCACATTAAAAAACAACCCTTATCTCCCAGGGATCTTGGGAAAAACACTCAGCCACAGCTCAGCTTTTGCTACAGCTTCACAGTTGCAATTACAGAATTCTGCTTCAAAAAAAGCTCTTATTAGAAAGCTGTGTTTTCAGTACTTACAACAATGAAAAATGATCCCTCAGATTTAAATTCCTTTCTTTTGTTTTTAGTCAAAAACCCCCAAGTTTTCTTTATTTATTTGCTTTGCATTTTCATTTCTTTAGTATGGGAAAAAAGGGATCTGAATCCTGTGCTGGTGTCAAATTTATGCTAGCTGAGAATCAAGCTCCATGTTTTGAGGCTTGTAAAAAAATATTATGCAGCTTTATTTAACTTTATGTCACTGCACCGTTACACAGGAACTGAATGCCGTTGGATTCAGGGAAAAAGTCTGGCATTTAGCTGGCTGCTCTGAGCAATGTCTTCTGAGGAAACAGGGAAGATACACTCAAGTTATTTATATTAGTAATTACCATTAATCTGTATTACTAATGAGGGTTTTGATCCTGAAAATGGATCCATAAACATGGACTCCTGCACCACTATGGAGCTGTGATATTCACAGAGGCCCATAGGAAAAATTTCTGCTGAAATATATTCTACACTGATAATTTGGACCCTAAAATAACTTTGAGCATCTGGTGTAACTTTGTGTGTATTGCTTGTCTCTAAGAGCAATAGGGGACATCTCCATTTCTTCCTTTGTCTTTTTTGTTTGTTTGGGGTTTTTTTGTTCACTTAATACTAAAGCAAAATTTGTGATGGCCTATCCCGGTGCTGCACCTTCTCTTTGAAAATGCTGTGCTAAATGCTGAACTCGAAATTAAATTAATATATACAATCCTGAACCTACAGAGCTGATTAGATGCACTTAACTTTCTGCATACAGATTTCAATAGGATTACCAATAATGCATAAAGTCAAGTGTACATGGAAATTCCTCCACAAAAAGTGCCTTGCCTGGGAGCCTGCTGAATTCTTACTGTGCCAACCTATCGTTCTTAACCCGAGAGACTCCCACGTTCATCAGGATGTTCTCTAGCTGCTGGTTTATAAAATAAGATTAAGAAAGATGACAAATGATAGCAGCGACTACAGAAAACACAGGACAAAACTGCATCGCAGTGCTTGGGCAGCACAGTGAATGACACGGCAGTGCCGTGGGTTTGGCGGGGGCTGCTCTGCTCCGATGCTGCGGGTCCCTGAGTAGGGGCACCCCCAGAGTGCACCAAAATCACGTCCTGGAGTCACTGGCACTGACACTAGACCCGGGTATCCTTTCACCTGCAGCGGGGGTGGCAAAGGAGGAAATGGCTGCCTTAATCAATTATTTAATTACTTAATTCAAACAAACTTTTAATCCCAATTAGCCTTCCTGGCGGCTGCCGCTCCCCGCGAGGCGAGGGTGGCTGGCGGGTGTGATCTCCATGCCCTCTGCTGGCTACAGCCAGCGAGTCTCAGCAGCGTGCCACCACCCGCTGCCACCACCCTCTGCCACCACCCCGGTGCCACCACTCTCCTTCCACCACCAGCCTCCTGCCACCACTCCCCTTCTACTACCACCCTGCCAGTACCTCCTCTGCCAACCACCCCCCTGCCACCAGCCCCCTGCCATCACTCCCCTTCTACTACCACCCTACCATCGCACACTGCCACCACTCCCTGCCACCACTCCCCTTCGACCACCACCCTGCCAGTACCCCCCCGTCACCACCCCTTCCACCACCCCTCTGCCACCGCCCCCTTGCCACCACCCTCCTGCCCTCAAAAGCTGGGAGCACTGTCCACTCCTCTCCTCTGAGAAGTGCTGCTGGTGCTGCTGGTCCCCGCTGACCTATTTATTTCTTTACTGATGTTGTATTCTGGTTTGTCAGAGCTGTGGCCCTGGTTTCAGTGGCACTTGGCTGGTGACTACACACCAGGAGGACAGGAGCTTGAAGCCCCTGCAGTCAGCCATGTCTCACTCTCTGATGCTGTTGGCAAAGACATCTGAGATTAAGATTGACCTTCTGCATTTGGCAGAATGATTCTGGTCTTAGCACCTGATCTGGGCTTTGTTCTAGAGACGGTGTAAGGATTGTCCCGTGGCTCAGGGAGAGCTAATACAGGATTTCTTTGCCTTCTGAGCCATCTGTGAGTGCCCTCTGCCAGTCCCTTCTCTTGCAGAGGGAAAATCTGGCAGAGGCAGGGTTGAAATCCCAGTATCTGCCAGACATTTGGGATGGAGAGCTGGCTGACTCCCAGTGACTATTCCTTCCAGGATGGCAGAACAGTCTTTTAGATGACTTGTTGACTCACAGTCATAGGTAGTGAGAAAATTTCCTGTAAAACTTCTATAGCCAACAGGCACAAGTGTCCCCTTTTCACCAACACCATCACTATCACTGAGACCTCTTCCAAGATCTGCTGAGTGCCACGGGAGAGCAAGGGGAGCCTCCTGCTTCTCAGGGAGTGTTGTTTTACTTTTAAACCTTTCTCATCAACAAATCTCAATGGCAAGGCTGGAGACCATGCCCAGGACTCCACAAATGAGTTCTTCTAGGTGTTCTTTATTGTCCTTCAGCACTGTTTCTTAGATCACCTTCCCCTTGGAAATTTCCTTCTCTAAAAATGAGGTTGCTGACTGGGTGGCATATACCTGACAAGTAACTACATCAACCGTTTCAGGAACACTGCTCTCAAGTGAACATCATTTCCAAAGCTGAGGCCTGACCCAGATGCTTAGGAGAAGATGTCCATAGCCCTAAATGAGGCATTTCTGGGACACTCTGCTCCTGAGGGAAGTTCTCTCTGCTAGCCAAAGCTGTGTGATTTAAGCACAGCCAGCACGCAACACCTTTCCCATCAATTATTTCCAACATTTGCTGGTCCAACACTGGTCACTTGTTTTCTGCACTCTTTCAGGGCTTTTTTGAGCCCCTCTCTGAGCAATATCCTGTTGCTATGAGTTCCACAGGCTAATGGTGTGGAAAAATATTTCTCTGTTGACAAGAGCTACACCTGTCCAACCCCCCTTCTGTGCACCATCCATCAGGCTGACAGCACAGGTAACTTGCCCAGGATCATGTCAAAGTGTGAAATAGCTATAAAGGCAAAGCATATGTGTTTGTCATTTTTGTCATTAATGGGATCAAGTAAAACTAAAGCAAAGCTATTGAACTGTGCCTTGGAAGCCAGGGAAAGCTGAAGCCATGTCCGAGAACAGTACAGAGTGGTGGCTCCTGCTTTGGCCCATGGAAAGTGCATGGGGTGAGCAATGCTTTCCTCTTCTTACTTATATCTTGGTCTTTGCTGTGACTGCATCCCATGGGACATGTTGGGTTTGCTTTCAGTACCCTTTTCAGTACCTGCACAGCCTGGTGCAGGAGCAGCACTGCCTCCAGAGCCTGAGGGAACATGGGGCTGCCCCTGCCTGAGACATGGGGCTCCCTAGTTTAGCAGGAGTTCAACAAGGGGCTGGAAACAGCTGCCACCTTCCCTTTTAGCCAAGCAAGCAAACCTGAGCAGGACTGATCTAGTGAGCTTTTAAGGCAGCTCTCTAGTGTGATTAGTTAGAGCCTAACATGAGATAAAATCAATTGGAAACTTGTGTGAGTTAGGGCTGCTCTCATCAGTCAGAGTTTGCAGCAGCCAAGTGCAGCATGATTGTTATTAATATCTGCTATAGATGCATAAGCTGAAATGGGGCTTTACAGTAAAAAAAAAAAAAAAAAAGACAAGCTGCTCTTTCCCAAGAACATACAGGTTGCAGATCTAATTTAGAGCTGTGCTGAGCACTCTGCACCTCTGTAGAAATAGGAACTGACTGTTCTTAGGAGAAAATACATTGGTGCCTTCTATGCGTGTGCATTTTCTCATGATACTACGCAACACAGAGGGATGTTTAGGAGTTCGAAGTGCTGAGCATTACAGTGTTTGCAGAAGTGCACTGGGTATTGGCCAGCTCATGTGCCATAGGTGACTTGAGACAAGCATGGGGGTTATGCCCATTTTCTTTCAAAGGAAAATGCTTTTTGCCAATGCAGTTAGTCCTGTGCAAAGCTAGACCTCAGCAGCAGCTGTAGTGCTCACCACTGTGACTGCTGTGATAATTTCCAGGCTTCCAAACGAATGGGATGGCACCATAAACCCACACACCTTAGCCATGCTGATGGCCAAGCCTCCATAATAGCCCAATGCTTCGGTGCTAATGATCCAGTGTTTATGGTGGCCCACAGCACCGTTGTCATGCCAACCAGATGGTATTCCTCCTGAAAAAAAAACCCAACAAAACAAACCACCAAATAAATAAATACTTTCCTTCCCTAGACTGAGCTGGCTGTTTAATAGGAGTTGGAGGTGAAATCTGCAGGGGTGAGAATCCAGGCTGAAATAACAAACCAGCCTGTGTTCAATGAGAGAAGAGCGAGTGTCTTGCACCTTCTCCAGCTCCTCTGTCCTTTGCACAGGATGCTGCAAAACCTGCTCTCCAGTGAAGCAAATACCTTCTGTGGCAGGGCACAGGAGTGGGTATTTCTGCCTCATCAGTCCTTCTCTGGGGATTTGGTTCAGGCCAGGGACTTCCACGCTGAACCCATCCAGTCCTGGTCCCACAGCAGGGTGACCACTGCAGAGCCACAGCTCTAGGAAAGCCTGCCCTGTGAGCACACAGCAGCCTGTCCAGCCTTCCTTCCTTGACCCAGCACATCTGGTGCCCCAGCAGAGATTTTGGATTCTCTTCTGCCCATCAGAGTACTCCCAGGAGGGAGAGTGCTGCTGAAGACCTAAACGAGCTTCAATGCTCCCCAGGATCCTCCCTTCCCTTTCTGTCAGAGTGCTGTTCTCCAGAGCTCCAGCAATTCCTTAGCTCCAAACCTGGCTTCAGAGGCTATTTTCACAATCTCTTCTTACAGTCTTAGAGGGTTCATACTGAGTTAGGCTCCTGCTGCTGATTTCCAGGACTTTGTGCCTGGTTCTCACTGTTTCCCTCCTGGCAAATTACCCATCTTTCTCTGAGAATCACGTCTTATTTCTACCTATCTTTTTCATGAGTCACTTCTCACTTGCATTTCCCATTCCTTTTTCTTGCCCCTCTCTTGTTCTTTAATCCATCTCACATTACTCTAGCAGTAAATTATTATATATTATATGATATAGCAGGCAAATACATGCAACAGACTAGCTTTCTGTCAGACGAGAGCCTGTGCAGAAACTGATACACTCCAAATCTCTTTATCTTGGCCCAGCTTTATTTTTAACTAGCTTTTTCTGCCATCTGGTCCCAATGCTCCATGTCCTATCACTCAATCCCAGTGCCCCACATCTCACAACCTTTCAGATGATAGCCTTAATTATTGGAGGAACATCTCATTGCACATTCAGTTTTCCTGTGGACCCCAACCCGCCAAGGAATCAATGAGGCAGAATTTACCAGAAGTCACAAACTTATTAAGATAAGAAGAATAGCTTGAATTTCAGCAGAAAATAAAAATAATAAACCTTGGAAGAGACATAAACCCTCACACTACAAGTTGGACCAGTAGCTGGCTTGAAGAGGAATCTGGCCCAAGGAATGGCTCATCCTGCCAGGGCAGTTTCCCCTTGCGAGGTTTCTTGAATGATGCTGTGCCTTCTGCCATTGCCCCTACCAGTAGGGGAAAGACACGGATGGGGTAAGCTCTAGGTCTGGTCCATCTCCAGGCTCCTGTGTTTTTGACTCTAGACAAAACTGAAGGGAAGGAGGGATACACAGGATTCAAAAAATCAAGGACAACATCCAAATAAGGCACTTCAGAGTTGAGAGCTGTCACCTGCACACATCATCTCACTCACTTTCCTTTGTTAGTGCTGAGCTGGTGAGCAAGGTAAGGCAAACACAGCGAGTCCCGTGTGCCTGCAATCTGTCGCCACAGCCAGTGAGGCTGCAGGGACTTATTAATTCTTCCCTGTTGTGTGTGAAGTATGCAAATGGTCACTTCTTCCAGTCCTGTATTCTTAGGCTTAGGTCATTTCCATCCATCCTTCCATCAAGCCACCTATGCACAGTAATGTTGTCTCTACCTTAAGGCTGTGGCAGTGAGAAATAGTTGTAGTTTATGACAAAGAGATGCTAAATATACCTGGTTTCATGTAGGAAATCTTGAGCTTCAGTAGCATCTGGGTCTCTCTCCCAGGGGTGTTCTTGAAGCTGAGTCAGGTTCAAATTGAACTGGAGATGTTCAGGGTCTCACTTGTGTGTTCAGACAACGTGTGTAGTTGACTCTGTGCAGTAATGTCCTGTCATTAGAAAGCAAGTCATGGCCATTGAGATAAGGATGGACTGTATTCCATGAGGACCAATGGCTTTGAAATCAGGTTTCCATTGTTGTGACACCCCCCCCAGCCCACACTGAAAGCCTACAGGGATATATTTCAGTGGGCTAATTATAAATTCCCCCTGTCTTGCGTTAGCTGGATGCAGCATGCCTGGTGGCATCTTTCATTCCTGGTGTGCACCTCTCTTGCTGCAGGCAAAAGTAATTTCCCCAGCCTGGAAATGTGATTTAATTTGACCTTGTTCACATGGGTTCTGCATCTTTTACATTCCCACCTCCAATGATAAAACAGGATCAGAGGAAATTGCCATGATTCACAGTGATGCTCTGCCTCAGCTCCAATTCTTCTTGTTCCTTCCTTTCCCCCCATCCCCTGCTCTCCCTACCCATCACAGCTGTTTTCCTTACAGGGTACTTCTGACTGTAGGTGGAGGATGTAAGAGGGTTGTGAAGATGTGTAACCACATGCTTGTGTCACATCTCCACTGCCAGGAGAGGCAAACTACTTTCCTCATGAGATGCTTCAGGAGTCAAAGAAAAAGAAATGGAGAGCGGGAGAGAATTAACAGAAACAAGAGGAGGGCTCTAGGACTCTGTTTCTCAACTATTTTGTAGCAGATCCTTATTGAGAGAATCACCTGTGGTCCCTGCCTGTCTGGATCCACTTCTTCAGCCCTCCAGTGCTTGTCACAGAGCTGCTGTGGGGTGCTCACCTGTCTGGGGGTTGCTGCCCATGGCATTCCCACTTCCTCTTCATCCAGTGCTGCTGAGACGGTGAAAATAAATTGTCTAACTTGGATACCTCAGCCTTGGGCTCCCCAGTGGACCCATTTAGAGGAGCATCTGCAGAGATCCTTGCACAAGGAGGCTCTGGGGGGACCTTTACTGCAACCTTCTAGTGCCTGCCAGAGGCCTGTAAGAAAGCAGGGGAGGGTCTGTTCACAAGGGTCTGTAGTGACAGGACAAGGGGAGTGGCTTTAAGATGGAGAAGGGGAGATTTAGGTTAGATGTTAGGAAAAAGTTCTTTAATCTGAGAGTGCTGATCCCTGGAATGGATTCCCCAGAGAGGTGGTGGAGGCCCCATCCCTGGACACATTCAAGGCCAGGCTTGAGGAGGCTTTGAGCAGCCTGAGCTAGTTAGAGATGACCCTGCTGAGTGCAGGGCGGTTGGACCAGATGCCCTTTGGAGGTCCCTTCCAACTCAGTACATTCTATGGTTCTATGAAGTTCAGAAGATCCTGTTGTGGAACTCCCTCTTCATGTATCCTCAACAGTGAGACTTAACAGTGAGCTTCTCTAGCCATGACTGGCTCTTCTGCTGTGCCAGAGAGTGTTTATAATATAGTTGCTGCTATCTGGAATCCCTGGGGATACAAGGTGCTTGGAATGTGCCTTGGCTGTGCCTTGGCTGGCTCCATGGTAGAGCATGGGAACAGCAAGCCATTCTACACCAGCTCACAAAAGCCATAAGCCATGAGATGAAATGTTGGCTACCAGTGGCAGTAGCTGTGAGGTGTGATGGAAACGGGCTGACAGTGTTTTCCTGGGAAAGGGGATGGCATCAACTGTCAGCAAAGCAGACAACCTGGCTGCACATGTCACTCAGACTTGTAATCCCTCTGCTGGTATTTCCTTGTGTGCTGAAGTGTTGCTAGAGCCTTGGAAATGTGCTGGGTCTGGTGCCAGATTGTTTGGATCCTTTCCCTTCAAATGCAGAAGTTTTGTCTCATTTCAGGTGTGTGGGACTGTTATTCTTGACAGCAAGTTCTGAAAGGGATGAGAAATGTTTGAGGTCCCTTAAGAAGAGATCAGAGCTATTTTAAATATTGCAATAGGTTACTCTAAAGGAGGTCATGGCTGCTCTTTCTGTCTCCTCTTCAGCAATTCACATCACATGGAATACCGTCCAAACAGGTCACATACAACCCCAGGTTGTATGGGGACAGCTCAGACAACAAAAACAACAGCAATGCAAAGGAAGATAACAAAAAGAGAGTGAAATAAGACTCAAAAAAGAAAAATGATGTGGAATGCAATTCCTCACCACTGATGTCCCCGAGCAGTGCTCAATCCCTCCCAGCTAACTCCCTCATTTTATACACCAAACATGATGTCCTGTGGTGGGGAACATCCCTTTGGCTAGCTCAGGTCAGCTGCCCTGGCCATGCTCCCTCCCAGCTTCTTGTGCACCTGCTCACTGCCAGAGCATGGGAAACTGAAAAGTCCTTGGTGTAGGATAAGCCCTACTTAGCAACAACTAAAACATTGCTGGGTTATCAACATTCTTCTCATACTAAATCCCAAACATGTCACTGTACCAGCAACTAGGAATAAAATAACTCTATTCCAGCTGGAACCAGGACAGATCAGAAGGTTCAGTTCTGAGCATGGGGCTGTGTTGTCTACATGTTGATGGACTGAGCAATAAGTAGGTCCAGAGGTCCAGAGGATGGAGGGCTTTGCTTGCTCTCCATCAGCTTGACCCTTTCTCTGTCAACTGTGCCTTGATCCCTGGAGTCTCCAAATGATGGCTGGTGCCTCTCACAAGAAGACAAAGGTCCGCCTGGAGCAGCCTGGTCTGAAACCCTACCAGCCTGGCTTTAAGATGTGACAGTAGGAGCTCATTCCCAGTGAACTGAAGACCAAAGGGCAAGGTTGCCTGTGACTCAGTGAGACCCAAGCATTGCCCACTTCCAAGTCATGTCTTTGTAAGAGACTCATATAAACCATCCACACTTTCTATTCCTTTTCTACCTCCCACACCTGGGCAGCCTGTGTGATACTGAGCAAGTCACTTGCTCTCTCTGGCTGCATCTGGACTAGTCTTCATCACCACACCTTTTGGCTGGCTGTCATCCTCTCCTGGCATTAGGAGTTTGCCTCCATCCCTCATCTTCCAGCAGGCATAAGCATGCTGATGATCCCTTCCACCCTCTCAGTGTCTCTCATCTATTTAAACTGTAATGTTTTAGGAGCACGGACATTAACCCTCGTCTGGATTAGCATCCCTCCAATGTAAATAATATTAGTTACATTATAGATGTTTCTGTAATTAGAGTTCCTATTTCTATAGGCATTTAAACACCTCGTCTCCTCATTTGACAGTTACAGTATTTGATTTGTGTTCTCCTGATGTGGAGATCGGTACAGGAACCTTTTTATCTCTTCCGATGAGTGGGTTTAGACTACAATTGGATTTGATTTTTTTTCAGAACCATGTGTAGAGAGAAGCTCACAGACACCAGGTATGATGTGTGTAAGGTGGGAGACTGCTACAGAATTTGAATGCAGGTTAAATAACGTGGCCGAAAGCAGGGTTTTAAACAGCCTGTTTTTTTTCCAAAGGGCATGAGGTAAGGACAAACCCTTTCAAAAGCAGGGGAAAAAAAATTAGGTGGTGAAGCCTTTTGGAAAGAGACCTTGGGCTCCCTGTCCCCACTTGCCTGCCTTTTGAATGGGATGGAGCAGTGGTTGCCAGAATTCCGAGGGAAGCCCACTCATGAAAAGGTTTACCAGAGATGATTTTATCAGAGAGGCTTGTCTTGGCAGATGGCTGTGTGTTTTAAATTTAAACAGAGAGGCATAAATAGTAGAAAAGAAAAGAGGGTAATAAGAAAAATATTAAACTGCCCAGTGCAAATCCTTGGGGAACTTCTATAGCAATAACTGACCTCCCATATAGCACCATTTATTTCATACGCTGGCAGCTTTATAGGTACTTGTACAGCTACAGACGAACACCAATTTGCCAGTGCAGTTTGTTTTGATAACTGTTGTTTTCAATAAATCTATATTAAAATCAAAGGGAAAATTAAATAGACCGAAGTCAGTGGCACTAGAGATAAGGTAGCACATTACTACACTGGCCTCTCCAGCTGGAGGAGCTGGCTCTGCCTCCATCATGGGTCATGGCTGTGATGAATTTCAGTGGTCTCAGCTGTAATATTTTTTTAAAGGCAGACAACATAAGTGAGAGTATTTGGGGGTGGGGGGGAAGGAATTTTGAGATTTCAAAGATCAGCTTCATCAGGGCTGTGACAAAGGAGGGGGTCTGGGGGAGGATGGACCTGTCACTCTCGCAAGCTCTTTCTCTTGGGTCTCAAAGGACACTTGCAAGCACAGAGGCCAAGGTCTCCAGCCTCTGGACCCTTCCTCACTGTTTCCCAGGCCCCCAGAGGTGTTCCCATCCCTACAATGCAACCCACACAACCGGTACCCAGGTAGCAGCAGGAGGTGCAGAAGCTGTACCTAATTGTCCCCAGGCAACTGGGATGTCTGTGTCTCAGACTTGCCTTGGACATGGCATGTCCTTCTCCTCCCCACCCCTGGCAGACTAGGGGCCTCTGGTAGCAGAAGGGGAAGTCCTGAAGGAGGGAAGAGAGAATAGAAACNGAGGGAGGGAGGGAGGAAGAGAGGCTGGAAAAAGGAAAGAGGGTCTCCAAACACTGGAGAGGAAAGACAAGCAGAAAATAAAACAAACAGAAGGGGAGACAATGGGGAAATTAAAGCAGTGTAGACAGAAGGAGCAAGGGTATGACTCTCAGCCTCTCACAACTAGGAGTAACCCCTTATGTGCCTCCCTCCTGGTGAATTTAGCTGTCCTTTGGAGGTGCATGGTTCTGCAGAGACCTTAACTTTGGTGGGAGGAACTGCTTCAGACAGGAATGTAGGAGATACTCTGAAGACCTAGGCTCTGGACACGTGGAACAGTACTGGCTAGGGATAACCAGGTAATGATTTAGTTTCTATGGGGCAATTTAGAGAATTTTTGAATCCATGAAGTTTTGCATAGCACTTAGCATCATAGTTGGCTCAAAATAAATATAAAACTTACGAAATTTCATGGCATTGTAGGTCATTTCTTTTTTCCCAGCAGACCAGTTTTCTACCAGAAAACGCTGACTGGAGTAACTGGGAACACTTCTTACAATATATCACCATTATCCAAGCCTGTGCTGAGAAATTAGACAAAATGTTCTATGTTCTTCTCTTCTCTTCTCTTCTCTTCTCTTCTCTTCTCTTCTCTTCTCTTCTGTCTCTTCTTGTTTTTTTCCCTTTTCTCTCTTCTCTCTTCCCTTTCAGACAGCATTGTTTTATCCCTGTGTTGTCCATTTATAAGCCTTTTGGTGCCAATGCTTGGCCAAAGACACGGAGTCTCTGGAGCTGAAGGGAGCCAGGTGCTCTCTGGGTACAATATTTCTCCTCTGTGAAGTTTCACTTCCCTGCCCATGGAGAGAATCAAAACACCCCTGGTGATGGGCTTGTGCCAGGCCATTTTCCTGTGAGACATCCCGAGAGCTACTGCAGGTATTTTCAACACTCATGTTCCCTGGGTTCATGCAGGTTGTGCCGGGGGCTTCATTCCTCCTCAGCTGCACTGGTCTCTTACGTCCATCTACTAAAAACCATATCTGGCAAATAGGCATCAAAACCCATCATCCCTCTGTCTCGGGGCAGGGATCCTTGTCATTCCTGATATTCAATCTCATGAAGAAATTTAGCTGGTTTAATAAGGATCTTAAAAAAGGGTAGAGATTATGCCTGTCAGTATAATGCCCAGTGAAAGGGAAAGAAACAGCCTGGTATAGTGGGTGGTTTGGACTTGTAGAATGATGTCATAACAAGGAAAAATGAACGCCAAAGTAGTAAAGTGAAAAGAAAGATACTATTTTTATTTGTGAATATGTCATCGAATAAGAAAAATCAGAGAGCTAAACTTTTTTTTTGTCCCAGCTTAGGTCAAAAATCGTATTTTGTGAAACCTCAGAATTTCCCAAGAGACACAAATTCCTTTATTATTATTTTTGGCCAGCTGTCTTCCATATGACTGCCCATGAAAAGTATTTTATCTCAAGTTAAAATCCCACACATAAAAATGTCTTTCTACCTTCCAGCAGGTGTGCTTGTCCTATGGGAAGATTTGCTTTATCAGCAATTTGTTACTCCAGGAGAAACGTTTAATTTTGGATGTTTTTTCCATTTACACTTAGAGTTCAAGACACTGGAGCAGCAGCTCAGTATTGGGTGGCCTGTGCAGGCATCAGGGCCTTTCCTTTACACATTGCAACACTATTAGCTAAAAATACTGGCAAAGAGATTTTGGTCAAGTCTCATTAAACTGGGACTTTAATGTCCCATTAAAAATGGTTAAAATGCTTAAAAATGTCTCATTTCAGTGCTGTTGATGCCCTCACTTTGAAATACAGCTTTCCCATGACGACAAAGTTGTAAAACACATTCAACTTTTTATTTTCTTTTTTTTTTTACTAGTTAGCAATGGAGTTTTGCTACAGCCATTAAAATATAAAGAATAAACTGCACCCAACTGTACAATATTTTTTTACCAGCATTTATAGTGACAATATAAACTGTGAGGGTTAAGTCTGAATCTTTTTGTGGATGGCACTGGAATATCAAGATTAAGTATATAGTGCAAGCACAAGGGATTTATGACATACAATAATGTAAAAAAACATTGTATTTCTTTAGCAAATTGACATCACTGTTTGTCCTTCTTTCTTTGTACTTCTCGTGTCTGATTTTTAGGAGGGAGAGTTGTAAAAGGTTTGTGGGTGATTCAGTGCAGCTCCCTTAAAATGGAACCGGGTTGGCATCGATGGGATGTTCTGTGGTGCTGCAAGTGGCTGGTTTCATGGTTCCCACTGCTCCTCCTGGGATGTGATCCCACAGTTTAATGTATGATAGCCTCAGAAAATGTCTCCCGATGTTCAGCCTTTGTTTTCCTCTGTCACCCTGTGGAAATGCTGTGGTGACTGACCATTTCATTTTGCACTTTGGTGCTGCCACCCTCCTGACTCATGTAGGCAGCTTTTCTGCCCAAGCCACCTACCCAGGTGTGCTCCAGCTTTCCGAACCACGCACATTGGTGGAAGTTTCACCTCCAGTGCCAAGGCCTGTGTGCCTGGTGTGGTCACACTAGACCCCATCAGAGGGGAACTACACTGATGTGCAACCTAAGCTACAGAGCTTTTTGTGTTGCTTTGCATTTTGTTGCGTTCTCTTGTGTTCTTGAGTAACAGGAGATATTTTGGAGACAGAACCAGCCTGGCTGGCTGGCTTTGTACAGAGTCAAAGTTAAGGTCCAGCAGTGACCAACCAGCGGGACCAGCTGGTCCAACCCAGCAAAGCACAGGCTAAACAAATGTTCATGCTCTCACACATCAAACTGCAGAGCTTTGCCCAAATCCAAGCTGCAGCAGATTGTCTGAAGAGATGTCCCGTCCTGATCTGAAATGTCCAAGACTCCCTGGTCCTCTGTTAACATAGCCCAGTCAACAGAAACTTTCTGATGTCCTGCTATGTTTTTCTAATGCACTTTATTTCCTAGACTGCCAAATGCTGTCCACCTCACCTCTATTTTAACTGGAAAAGGTTTTCCACCCCATGGTCCTGATTCCCGCTGAATTAATGGTTTTTGAACTGAATCAGCACATTTGAAGTTAAAACAGATCCCCACTGAGTCTGTACATTTTTATTACTGTGGAAGGAGTGCTTAGGAAAATAAAAGGAACAAGAAAGCCGTGAGACTAGGACCACCCTGTTGAGGGGGGAAATACAGAAATTGAGCATGTTTATATGAATGATATTTATAGGGTCAAGTGACAAATATTGTACAAGGCCCTGGAACCCAGCTCAGGAATACCATGTGCCAGTCTGGGTGCCCATGCTCAAGAAAAGCTGGAGCAGGTGCAGAGGAGGCCTCCTGAGATGGTGTGGGAAATGGTGAGGAGACAAGAACAAGGTGGTTTGGTTAGACCAGCAAAACAAAGATGACTGGGATCTGAGAGCTTCCTGTAAATACACCAGGGGAGGGAAAAAAACCCCCACAAGTAAGAGCAAAGGATCATTTTGCCAGAGTAAACTCGTGTAGACTGGCTATGAATACATTTCATCTGTGAATTAGGGGAAGTTTCTCATCTATTGGGTAGAGAAGACCTGAAGAAGCCTTCTGCTTGGGTTAGCATGGACCAGTAAAAAAAACCATGTATGAAGATGATGAGAAATTTACTGAGGTGTTGTGTGGGAAACTACAAAATGGAGAAGGGCTCAGTAACCCTGGGACTCCTTTCCTGCTCCTTATTCCTACATGTGGATCATTTTTATGATCTGAAATCCTCTTTTTCTTTCCTGATAAGGACACCAGCATCTTTAAAACCTCCTGTCCTTATCACCCAAGCTGCATGTGCAGACCTCCTGGCCCCCCATGGTTGCCATTGCTGCTGCTCCCAAATTCATCGAAGGGGTCACTGTCAAACAGTGAGACACACTCGCTCCCACTGGGGCTGAACGATCTGCTTTCTTTCAAAACACCCTTTAATTGACATCTAGGAATAGCTTTCCATGATGACAAGCTGTCATTAATATCATTCACCAAAATAATACCCCAGTGATAGTGTGTGTGTTTAGAGGAAAAGGGAGAGAGAAATCCTCTGCAAACAAATGTTTCAACAGAATACATGAACTGAGCTGTGGTTTCAAGTATGACAACATGAATATAAAAATGTACATTGTGTATATTAGTATTCCCTTAAATATGTGTTCGTGTTGGTTAATGAGTCCCACCGGTGGCATTAGGAACTGAAGGATTTGGGTTGGCACGTTATTAACTTGTTAAGTAGAAAACAGTGATACAAGACTACTTGTCATGTGGATTATAAGACATTTAAAAGTTGCAGCCAGCGTAAGCAGCTGAACAGAGCTAAAGGAGTTGCCTTTAAAATGAAGTGGTTTGGGTTGGGTTTTTT
>VYZU01024033.1:17533-35706 GCA_013401355.1 Ceyx cyanopectus | reverse complement strand
ATCACAAAACATTGTTAAACCCTTCTGTAAACTGCACCAATCTGCAAGTATCAAGGAGAATCAACTGTACTTCAAGGAAATACTGTGTTTTCAAATGAAACTTGTTATACAAGTCAGCTTCTGAGCTGTAATGACCTGGGCTTAGCTCTTTTAGCATACCAGTTTGTTCAGCAAACTAGCCTCATACTTGCTCTTGCCCTCGAGGGTTTTCTGCGTTGTTTAAAACTTTATCACTTTGCAATTGCAGCTTTTCTCCAGCCATTTTTTCTGTGTGGTACTGCTCTTTCATTTCCTGCTTTAGCTGTGTTATTATCACATTAGTCTCCTCGCTGGCAGATTAGGGAGTACACTGAGGTGGAGGGAAGGGAGCTGAAGCTCTTCTGGTGTAAACTGGCCTGTTGTTTAGAAATAAAAAAACCAACAACAAAAAAACCCAACACACAATGGAGAGCAATCTAGTGGAGACATGGCCTTGTACCTGGGTGAGCAGAGTACTCTAGGGAGAAACGGAAGACTAATAAACTGCTGTTCTCTTGCAACCACTACTTACATGAAAAACCTCTAATATAAATTGCTTAAGCAGTTCACTTGTAGAAGGGGGTAGTTTAGGGACCTACCCTCCTGAGGTGCATGATCAGTGACTCTTGTCTCCATCATGTTGTTAATGTGAATCAGAATCACACGCACTCCTCTACCCTGGCAGGTGCAAGATTAATGATCTTCCTTACTTCTCCAATTCCTTCAAATTTCTCCTTTAGATAGTGCAGTCCAGATTGATTTGTGGCCCTTGCCCATGTCTGTACATCTTGATTCAGACAGACAGTTTTTACGAGCTCTGCTTTAATGTACCTTTGCAAGTTTAAGTTGTTTTGCTGCACTTTTGATTTTATCCCTGCAGAGAAGAGAGTGCTTCTGAGGCCTGTGCAGGTAATTGTTAAATGCTGTAGAATATGCCATAGTTAACTCACAGCAGAACTTTTTCCATGTCGCCTTTGCATCCAGTGGTATCATTACTGACAGATACCTGCTGTGGTATCTTTGCAGGGGTGAATGGGTATTTGCAAATGTGGTCCCTGGACCATTGGATGTGCTTCTCCCTTTGGGGTATTTCAGCTGTGCTCTTGAATCAGTACTAGCCACTTTGTGAAAATATTTCCAAGTATTATGCTGGAATTCCTTGAGATATACATGGCACATTATTATCTCAGTAGTATTCTGTCAGTGCATAGACTACTTCTTGAATAAAACCCTGTGATTGTCTACATCTGTTCTATGTCATCCTAATGCAGCTAAACTTCACTGACTGAGAAAGAATTTTCAGCCCTTACAGGTATATTAATAGAGCTGGAATTTAATGAAAATTATATGTATTCTGGGATATCACTATACAAATGCATGAATTGGTCTATTTTGGTACTACAACAATAACTAGAATTAGTAAGGACCTCGAGTGATGGTTGAGATTCAGAGGGACTAACTCTGGTGCTGTGGATCCTCTCTAGCTAAGTGTAAATTCTTGCATTGTTTGTATCCAGCTTGCAACCTGTAATTTGCCATTCTAAAGGATTTTTTTTTTCCTTTAATAAAGGAGGAAACATTGAAATCCAGACAAGATATCAGTTGAACTTTGCAAGTAAGGGTTCCTATGTTTGGGGGTTGTTTTAGGTTGGGGTTTTTTTGTATAGAATATAGAATTTACAAAGCTGTCAATTTCTAGACCAGCTAGAATGTGCACAATGCTGCAAATCACCATTGTGCTAGAGATGACTCTGAGGATTATGGCAGTGTTGTTTGTTTTATTCTGTAAGCATTAATTTTACTTTTTTTTTTTTTTTACCTCTATGGTGATTGATTGACAGATAGGAATGCAAAGACCTGCATTCAGCTGTACTGATTGATGCTACCAGAACTCATTTCTTCCTTGTGACTTTGTGTAACTAGATTACAAAAGAAAGTAATGCTGTTGCTACTCTGGCCTTAAGCACAGAAGTCAGTGTATGTGCCTTGAGTTTGCACACATAAATTATACATAAATCTGTTCCAGGATTAAGGAGAACTGTTTTTTAGAAGTTTTTTGGAGAAGAATCATAAAGGCTTTTAAAATTCAGTTTTTACCAAGTTCCTTTACAGAATCTCAAGGCTGAGGCAAGTGATGAAAAATCCATAAAAACAAAACTTCAGAACTAGAGAGTGGCGTGATGCAAACATCCTGAGGCAGTGCTTGTTCTGAAGTAGTCTTGTTTAAAGTATATGGAGTTTTCCCAGTGCATTCAGATAGGTGAAAGATGGCACAAACTGCCTATTTGATGGATTTTTAGGTGCTTACACTATACTCTTTCTAGGAGGAAGTCATTGCTAATGAAGTTCTAATGCTAACTTTCAAACAACTTCTCTTGTATGAGAGAAGATAAATCAAAAGATGACCTAGTAAGGTTTGTGAAGATCTGATATGAATTGTTCACCCTAAAGAGCAGACAATAAGTTCTTAATAGGAACCTTGGAACTTGAGAGATATTAAAAAGCTCTCTGGCTACTTAAAGGACCCCGGCTCAAGCAGGGGTGTTGGACGAGGTGACCTCTAGAAATCCCTTCCAACAGAAAAAATTCTGTGATGTTTTATTAATTGGGTCCCTAATTCAGCTAGTGCTTTATTCTAGCCTTATTTAATGAAGCATTCGCTTAATTAGGTGCATAGGTAAATCAAGATCCATTTAGAATCAAGACTCTTTCCTCTTGGCATCTTTCTAACCAAAAGAAAGTGGAGAATTTTGCGATGGAGGTAAATAAACAGAATATGGGTGTCATCTCCTTCAAATCCTATTGGAGAAACATGTTTTGCATGCCTCATAAATGGTAATTGGGGGAGCAGGGGTTTCTGAACCCCTAATAATGAACACTGAAAACACAAAGGGTACTTTGGCGAGGAAGGCACGTATGTGTAATTGCATTTCCTTTATTGATAATGTGCTGGTTTAGGTGTTGCTTTATGAAAGCTATTGCTGTTCTTGTCACCACTGTAGTGAATTAGATACTTCAGTCCAAGCAGAAGTTCAATATCAAATGGCATCTCCAGCAAATTGAGGAACAAATGTGCAGAAACTGTCTGGCAGACCTACGTGTTGGCCTTCAACCAACATCTTCTCCAGTTTACACTTCAGTTGCAAAAAGGTTTTTTGTAGGGGATAATGTTCAACTGCATTTCTTCAGTTAAGGAGGAAAGCGCTGCCTCATGTCAAGTGTCGTTGTTTTGTTTTTTTGTTTGAACAAATCTGGGTAATAATGTGCACAACATGAGGCTCTATAAAGCAGCAGCCCTTGAGCCCAAGCTCTCTTCATAATTGTAACAGCATTCCACTTAAGCTAATAGGAACCACTGTGATGAAATCAGCAGCAGCCCACTTTAAGAAAACCCTGGACTCAAGGCTGAGCAGCCATTCTGTGGGATGAAAACTGGCAGTTTTCCAAAGGGATACCTGAGGTTGGGGACTTATTATGGAGAACTGACAGCAGCTTTGCTGTGCTTCAGGCTGACTTCTTAGCACGGACAAACTACCTTGCTGTACATATTTAGCACATTTTCTCAAGCTGTGTTTTACAAGGATTTCTTTCTGGATGAATGTTTTTCTGAAGCAGCAGTGAGTAGTTTTAAAAGAAAACAAAAGCACAAATCTAGGAGGGGATTATAGGATTTCTTTACAGAGAGGGTGGTTAGGCATTGGAATGGGCTGCTCAGGGAGGTGGTTGAGTCCCCATCCCTGGAGGTGTTTAAGAATCGTGTAGATGTGGTGCTGGGGGACATGGTTTAGGGACCCTGGCAGTGTAGGGTTAATGGCTGGACTTGATGATCTTGAAAGTCTCTTCCAGTCAAATCATTCTATGATTATCTTATGAGGACCTCTTGCTCTTCATCCATCATCTTGAGTGCATCTTTAACAAGGCTTCACAGCTTTTGGGAAACTCGACAGCTTTTCACATGCTAAAGTTGTAAACTGATTTACATGTNCTTTTTTTTTTTTTTTACCTCTATGGTGATTGATTGACAGATAGGAATGCAAAGACCTGCATTCAGCTGTACTGATTGATGCTACCAGAACTCATTTCTNTGTATGGCCTCCTTCAGTAAAGCACTGTGGTTTGAGGTGAAGTGTAAGCCTGTGCTTTTGGTGCTGAGGACACTGCAACCATCAACATATTTAAAAACAAAGCAGCTCCTCGGTGATTTATGGAATCAGTGACAAAACTCAACAATAGATAATGCTTTACAAGACAATATCACCCTTATTTCTAATAAAATTTCTCACCAAGAGATTTGTTCTTCTATTAAAAAAATGTAAAATTCTCAAAGATTTGATGAGCGTTGTTTTTTAGTACATCTTGAGGCTGCTGTACGACTTCTAACAACACAGTGACATTGGCTTTGCGATGGTGGATCAAATAGTTTGATGCTCTTGGAGTTTGAACGAGTTCCCTTAACGTTAATTTGTGTATTTCAAATCACATAAATTCTTGACCAAACATTGAGCTATTTCTTTCCAAAACAATTGAAAGGAACAGTTTAAATTCCTAAATAACATTGGTGGAGAAGTCCAAGTTATGTTCCCTTCAATATTAGGGTATTTTTCTTGTTAAAATTCTAATGATAATATGAAAGCTTACAAAACTTTACGTTCTTCTGTATCATTCTCTGTTGCGTATTATGTTAATTAGTTGGCTTTTAAGCAGTATATTCTCTATTTGATCTTTGAAGTTCAGATTTAATTTTTAGAGTATGTAAGGACTTCTTTGTAGGCAGTTCTATAATTATACATTTGTTTTTGATGCTGATACTTATTTTCTATTATAACTATTCTGTAAATTGAAGAGGTAAAGAATCTGACTTCATTTATATATAAGTAATCAGTGATTTTTTTTAAGAAGCAATATTGAAATGTGATATTTTAAGAGACCATGTACTTTTGTGCTAGAATAGTGAATTTTCTTTATAAGGGATAAGGAAAGTTCATCTAGGCCAGCCTTCTAATTTGCTGAAAATCCTTAAGTACTTTTAATTATTCTGCTCATGGTAGTTGCAATTCAGAATTTAAAAAATTTGTTCAAGGCACAAGCTATGCACTTTAAGAATGTTTTGTCTGTTGTGGTGGATTAGGTTTTTGGGGTTTTTTTTGATGGATTAATAAATATGTATAGGATTCAATCTTGGTTCTTGGCCAGAGTGGATGCATTTTGGGTATGGAATAGAGCCCCAAGCCTATAAAAAGCTGTAGTTTTCCTATAATTATAACAGTCCAGAAGTTGTTGTCAGAAGTATCTCCTCTCTGTGCTGCATCTGTTTTTCTCTGGTGTGCTGCAATAGCACACAGAAGAAAACAAACAAAAAAAACCCCAACAAACTCTTAAAGCCAGCATCCCCTCATGAAACCTTGTGGTATTCCTGAAGAAAAGTTTATTTCTAATGTGAAATTAAAGATTGAGGATCCATAGCTTTGAGGCTGCTAAACTAAGAGATGCAAATCTCTCATTTATCTGACTATAGGAGGAAAATTAAGTCTAGTGGGTGATATGGCCATTTTGCAGCAGAACAGGTTTATTTTAATGGCTGTGGTAGATGGAAAGTAAGATGGTAATTTGGCCTCTTGAAATGGAGAAAATGAATTCCAGAGAACTGGGCAAAGACACCAGGAGGGGGTAGAATATAATGGAGATGTTGTCATAAGAATGCAGATATTCTAGGTGCAAAACATAGCACACTGCTGAACTGAATAGGGTTGGCAAAAAATAAGTTCCACGACCATCACTGGGGCGTTCAGCTGTGTCTGTGACCGAGGGGTATAAATAATGTATTTCTGTCTTGCTGGGTGTACTGGATGTTGTAATTTTTTCTGATAAGGGCTGTCTGGCTGTTGGAAAGTTTCTAAATGCTGAATTTCTGTATTTACTTTTAAGGCCATTCTTTGTTAATCATGTTTGGCTGGAATGTTGGGCACTCTTCACCACTAAATGTTGTGGGGGGAGTTGGGCTGCACTGATGTGATTTTAAATCCCTTCATCTGTTGGAACTCCTGATGGTTTTGACCTCATGACTGTGGCCATGAAACATCAGTTTTCTCTCCACCTTTGCAAAACCAATGCTCAAAGGGAGCTGCTGGCTCCTGTAATGGGGGCTTTATATATTGAAGTAGTTCCTTACTGCTGTGTCTCTTCCTCAAACACAGACATCCTTGCGAGGTAGAGTGCTTTAAATAATCACTGCTGAGTTGTAAATGTTTATTTGTTTTCTTTTGTCCTATTTTTGACAGGCTATTTGCGATAATTTTGTTAATTGCCACTTGCAAGGAAGGATCCCACTTACCCTTTTCTCTCCACTTATTACCCACATATAGAAAATGTCATTTAGCCTTATATGCATTTGCATGAAACGCTACTGTTGCTTTGTAGGAGAATTAGCTCTAACTGCTTGACAGGAGAGTGTGTGTTTATGTAATGTGTAGTATTCGTGACTATAAATACATTTAAACATCAGAGCAGAGTTGCTGATAATGCAGAGCTCTTGTTCAGCAGGCTGCTCTGCAGCTTGTAGGTTGGATGTGAGCGACAGTGCGTTCGAGCCATCTGGAGCTGGCAGCTTAGGGGACCTTGACTGCTGCCAGTGGGTGGAGTGGCAGTGTGCCTCTGGAGGATGCAGCTCCTGCTGCCTTCTCCCAGGATTTTCATCAGTGTAAGGGAGTCAACGTTGGTAAAAAAATGGAGGGATGGAGGACTTGGGCCCTGCACCTCCTCTCTTCTTTCCCCACAGTTGTGAGTGTAGAAGTGGAGGCGGTAAGCAATGCATATGTAATTAACCTACTGCCTCTTTATCTTGAGGGAGCGTAGAGTTGACAGCAACAAGAAAAAGTGCAATTGTAAGCTTATTTACTCCATTTGTTAACCGTCTGGGATATAAAGCCTCTAAAGTGAAGGAGCTGTCAGATTTCATTCTAGTTAACCCTGAGAAAACAAAAGACTTGATTTTAATTTCTTTCATCAGGCATTTAGTTTAGCAACAACCTTGGACAAAAAGCAGGATATATCCACGTTGTCATAGGAGGTGATTGCTGACAGAGGACACCAGTGGTCAGCAGGGCTCCTGCTGGAGGATATGAAAAGAGGTCATCAAAGGGTGAGAAACTCTTCAATGACTTGATTTGTCAGGTGCTGTGAAAGGTGATGGGTCCATATCTTGAAGGCTGCTAAACTAGGAGAGATGCAACAGTCTCCTTCTCCAGTTATGGGACTACAGGAGGCAAATTAGGTAAAGTGGGTGACATGGATGTTTTGCAGAAGTATAAATTCGTTGTAATGGCTGGGAGAAATGGAAAGTAAGATGGTCATTTGGCCTCTTGAAACGGAAATAATGCCAGAGCTGGGCAAAGACACCAGGAGGGGGCAGAATATAATGAAGATGCTGTAACATGCCTGCTAGAGTGTTGTGAGTTCCCCTTGAGTTTGCACTGGGACACAATAGCCAGGATTCATCTTCAGAGTTTCCTGAATAAAAATACATTAAAAAAATACAGTGCAAGAAGAAGTGGCACAAATTGTGACAGTTTAAGGTACTAGAAATGTAACAATGAATAATGTAATGGGAGAGGGTAAGCTTTGCTATATAGTACTGGGAAAATTTGCTTTGCTTTTTGTTTGTAACTGTGGAAACTGGGCTATTTGGCTTTTTTTTTTAGCAGTTTAGAGTTATGGTAGCAGGGTTGAGAATTGGTGTTGCTTTCCCCCTGAACACTAGTGAACCAAAGTAGAGAAATTAAGGAAGATAAATTACTTTGAGGGAAAACCAAATAAGAACAGCATCTCACATCAAGGAGACAAATTTTACACTGGAGCAACACTGGCTCCAATAGAGCAAATGTAGTTTAAAGGAGGAAAGTATTTGTCCCTGGTTTCTGAAAGAAGTGGGGAGAAAGATGCTCCAATACAGACGGGGGTGGGGGGGGAAGCCAATATCAAGGATGGGACAGAGAACATGTGATTATATAAAGCAGATGTAGGAATTCCCTGCTAACCACATCCTTTATCTTAGTGGGATTATCTTTCATGATGTATACAAGCTTGGGATCTGGTCTTGAGAAACCCCTGTTAGATGTTGGATTACCTTTCAGGAATGTCAATGAGTTAGAATGAGGTGTGGTTGCCTCCAGGAAAAAAGGAATAGTGGGAAATAGCCCTTGCAGTGTGGGAGTTTAGTGTTCTGCACTACTGAGAATTGGGTTGCTTTGGTGCCAAAATATGGATTTAGTTGCTTAAAATTAAGTCTGCCTGTGTCCCAGTTTCCCCATCTGTAAAATGTATTACAGCAATTTCAGCTAATCCTATTAAATTGTAGTACTAGTGTTTCACTATTAATATATCTACAAGGACATGCATCATGGTAACTTTACCCCATGGTGACTAAAATGTCTGCAGTGGCACAGTATAAAATAATCAGAGCCTCTGGGACTCTGGAGCTCTCCTTTTTTAATTGGTTGACTAGAAAGAAATTATGCCAATTTTCTCCAAGTAAAGATCTGGTCTACCCTCACCATGAGGCGAGGGGAAGCAACCTATCTTTCAGACTAAGATTTTGCTGCTTCCTCTCAACCCTGCTGTTTTAGGGTAACAAGCAAGCAGGATTTGATGAGAAAGCTTTGTCTTTGCTTTGCCTGTTAAACTTGTGAAATTATTATTTTTTTAATGTTTTATCTAACATGGTTCAAGGAAGGACTCGGGTGCCTTCAAAATGCAAAGACTGTGTGTAATGAAAAGACTTCCTGCTAGGCAAGGAAAAAGCTTCAGAGGTAATTATAGCTCCGTTTCTTCAGCATTTTGTTCCATTTAGTGTTTTATTAAACCTCTCACCTGATCTTTGGTGTGTGTATGATAAAAGGAAGTTTGTAGTGCAGCCACCTCTGATAGATGATATAATCCTTTTAGCAGGCAGGATGTAAAATAGGTCCCATAACACATCAGGATTTCCTCAGAAATCTCTGGCAAGGCTAATTATTTTTTTCCTAGCCACTGAGCAATCACTATCTCTCCCACAGTTACTAAGTGCTTCTGACCTTCAATATTTCTTCTACACTCATGCAGAGCTTGCACCTAGAGTCCCTCAAGGCCACAGCATCTGGGTTGTTGTTTCAAAACTGAGCTCCCCATAAAGGACACAATTTTTAACTGAGGCAGTTTCTGCTTGCTCGGTGCATCCTCTGAAGACAGTAGCATAACATGCTGCCTTGCCATAATAAAAAATAAAAAGCCTGTGTTCTTTGGAGTCCATTTTATTAATAGATACCATTAATACCCTGTTGATTGCAGTGGCAATGCGATAATTACAATATATCTAAAATGTCACTGTTGGAAGGATTGTAGAGGAAGGTTATGGCACAATTTTGAAAGTAGGTGCTCACAGCATGTTGCTTGAATTAATCACTAGACAAAGGGGAGGCAGCATGACCCAGAGAACGAGGTTCACAATCCTGGAAGAAAATCCCAGACTGGTACTGAAGCCACAGTAAGGGAGCAGAGCCTGGCTCCTTCATAACCTGAAATTGTCAACATGATGATCTGTCAGTGGACCATGTTTTAGAAGTGCTGGGAAAACTGATGTCTGGGGGGTTGCCAAGCAAGCAGCGAGAGCCTGGCATTCAGTATCTGGTTCAGCTGACTGAGCACGGGCAAGCTGTCTCACCTCTCTCTGCCTCTTCTGTGCAGCCACTTTCATTTTCCTCTGTTTAGGAGCTAGAGTTTAATTAGGGTAAGTGTTCACCAGCATGTGGGAACATTTTTGATGTCCAGATATTTTCCAGATATCCCAAATACATTCATCTTTTCTGACTGCTTGTGGGTACTTGGTAATGCTGAATATTATTCTCAAGGTCTCCAGAAACATTTAAAATCAGAACTCATTTGCAAAAATGAGCCATAATCACCTTTAAGTGTTCATTATTTAATAAAATTAATCTGCATTTAGATATCTTTACTGTAATTACTGTATGTACAAGGGCTGAAATCTGAATGTGACGAGCAGGTGCTGCGAGCTTAAGATTTGGGTCATATGTAATATGAAAATGAATATTCCACATCTTAATTTTAAGAAGTTAAATATTACCTGCTCTAGTCCTTCAGCTGAAAACAGTTTCACCAGAGGCGAGTTCTGAACTATTCCCTCTACCTCTCCTGAACAAGTTTGCTCTCTCTGTTTCATGTTCTTCTGCTTCAAACACTGATTTCTACCACCTCCCTCACCTTCTCTCTCAACATCTCCAGAAGACAGGCAATGGCCTAGAGCAAAACAGTTGGGCATCCCAGCCCTGCACATAGGTCTGGGAACCTTGGGATTCCTTTTGAATAGGAAGCCAAGGAAAAAAAAAAACCAGAAAAAAAACCCCTTTGTACCTCCCTGTGTAGGCACTTTCTCTTTTGTAACATTGTCAAGTGTCTGATTGTACCATTTAAATAAATAATCACCAGAGACACATTTCCATTCAGTTGACAGCCTGTTTCTCAGTAATTTTTATGGTTCCCCAACCAGAGCTCAATATACCACATACCCAAAATAATTATAATGAAGCTAAGTGTGTGTTTGCTTTCTTTGAGGGGTACATTTCTCAAATATTCCCTGGGAGAGAGTTTTACCTAACCCAGGAACTTTCAATGCTGTTATAACTGTGACTGAAACGGTAATGATGCAATTAAATATTAAATCAGATGTTCTGCATTATATGTTAGTTACATCAAGAACTCCCAAATGAAAAGGGGGGGAAAAAACCCCAAACTAACAACAAACCAACCAAAAAAAACCCCAAAACAATCAAACTAAAACCTGCAAAAAAAACCCAAAACCCAAGCAAATTAAAAAACACCAAAACCGAACAAAAGATGACAAGTCACTGTGTGTTTTTCACACTTTTGTTAGACCAAAAGTGGAGGAGGCCTTAAGTGAGTTTACTGCTCACAAATGTGGGACTATAATGAGATACTATTGAGGAACTGCAGGGAGAATACAAAATCACCAGCAACCTACAGTGCCCAGCACAATGTGATCCACTTCCATAAGTGGAGGCTCTAAGCACTGCCTTATTGCACACTAATAACACAAGCTTTCTATAAAACCCATGGCTGATGCAGGGTAGGACAATTTTACAGGTGGGAAGCTGTAGCATGGATATTAAATGACTTCCTGAGAGTTGTATAGGAAACTGGAGCAAAACTGCTCCAGATTGAATCCAGGGATTCAAAATCTAGAAAATTAGTTTTCTAGAAACTAATTGATTGATTTTCTGTTGTGGTAATTGGAGTAATAATTTGTGATACCTGATGCTTCTGAAAACTATTCCAATGGCATATCTGGGAGCCCTGCTAAAATAATGTTACAACACTGATATAATAGATGTCCAAAATACATTTCCTGTCTAGCTGTGAAATGAAGCTTTGGCGTGTATTTGAGAACACCTCTTATTTATAACTTTTTTTTTTTTCCCTAGCAAGAAGGGGGAGGTTCTCCAAAGTATGACACCATTCCATACTACTTTTAAGGCCTTTATATTGCTGGAATAGCACAGTAAAGCTCCTGCATAATGAAAACCTGAGTCACTCAAAATATATTACTTTTACTAAAGGTAATTTTTTAAAGTGCAGATATACTCAGTAGGGCTTGATCCTTGTAGTTAATGAGATCTTTCCTTTTCTTTGCATTTACCCAGAGTTTTGCATTTCAGAGACACTTCTACAAGCTCTCTGTAGACACCTGCTTTACAAGCTTTTACACTGGAGACAATCTGTGGTCTATCCCCTTCCCTTTGACAAAATCTTGCTTTCATTGTTTTGTTGTGTGTTTTCTTTCAAGTAATTCTTCAACTGGAACTTCATGTTCTGCCCCTTTTTTTAGTAGCAATTTAACTGTTGTGACCTGAAAATTTGTCCTCTTGTCTAATTTTTAAGGAGAGCTTATTTATGGAGCTTGAGCTCCCATTGCATTAGAAGTGAGGTAGAATGAATGAAGGCTTACTTCTCCCATCCGCTCTCTTATATAGTTTGTATGCAGTAACTGCTTGCAGCTGGATACTCCAGCAGTTGCTGCATTTCAGAGCTTCTTAGACTATCCATTTATAACTGGAAAGCCAGCATTTTGCTATAACCCCAGGAAAGCGTGTATGTTTTGATGTCAAAATTGCATCTGCTATAGAAAGTGCATCATCCTGTACATTCTTTCTCTATAACAGATATAAGTTCTGTCTGTTTCTCTCAACGTGACTCTATTTTTTTTTTTCCTTCCATATATAAGCATTTGATTGCCATGGTGGGTAGGTATGTGTGACCTGTTACTGCTATCAGGGTCACTAAAGGTTATGCTAGAACACTCAAATGTATCAGCAGAGATTTGTCAAAAAGTCAAATGAGCAAAATTCAAATTAAACAAATTATTATCTGGCCCTAAAAGGTGATCCAGCCTGTTGGAGTGTTCTGCCTGATAATCAGGAATGACATTTTTGTTTTCCTACTTTGTAGAGTCAGAGCAAAGCAGGCTCTGCAGGGATGCAGAAATTGCTTGCAGCAATGGTTTCTGTAATATGAATCCCAATAAGTGAACACACAAAGTTTTCCAGAAGGATAACCAGCTCACAGGGAAGAACCCCTTTCTCAGACACCTTAGATATGTTTTTCCAGCAGGGGAATTCCTGAAGAAAACCCAAGAAGCTGAGTGGTACAGTCTCCAGGCTTGCTGTGGTCTTGTTCACAGTCCATGTAGGCAGCTGTTGTTGGAAACTGCTGTGCAAATGGCTTCTCCGCTGCCAAATCCCAGCAAATCGTGTCCAGTGCCAGACTGGGACCTGCCAGTGGGAGGCTGTGGCCAACTAAAGCACAGCACTTTACTCAGTGATGCACTGATAGGCTGTTCCTGTATTTCTTCTGCATAGGCTATAGGCTTTTCCTGTATTTCTTCAGTGGTGTCTCTAAGGAACAAAGCCTCTTAGCATTAGATTGCAAAGACTTAAATCTCTGTCTTATTAGCATTTGTCTAGCTTATTCTTTTGAATGCCTTAGAAGGACATATGTAACTAACTCCAATTCCTGGGGAGTTGTAAAAGGGTGCTTTAGTGGGTGAATAATGTTAGATGATACTGCCAGTCATTTAAAATTTCCTTTCCAGTGACAACCTTTTTTTTACATGAGTGCAATATGTAGCTTTGTGCCTGAGGTGGATCCTGTGCTTGCTGGATCTAGGCTTTGTCAGAGAAATGACTGAGAAATAGTGGTAAATAGACCTCATCATAAATGAAAATGGATTCCCATCTGTACCCTCCTCTGACCTGCTCTGTCTATGATCTGGGGCACTCTGTTGTGGTTATTAAGAATGAACTGCAGGTGTTAAAGGATTTGAAAGTTCATAAGACAAAGGAAATAGTTTCTCCATGTGGCTTCAGCAGCTAGTGGTGTCAAAAAACAATTCTTCACGTCATGTTTCAGGGGAAAGGGCAAATAGTTCTCATGACCCTCTCTGTTAATTTTGGGCTCCTTTGGTGAAGAGCAAGGTGTCAGCAAGAAATGGTATATCCTCAGTCGTGTCAGGTGTTGTAACCTTCTGTTGCCTTTGTTCTTGCAGCTGGTAAAACGAGGTAACTATTATATTTCTATGTTACCTCATTGGGTAACCTAGGACAGCTAGCCTAAAACATTGAGCAAAGATAATTACAATAATCATAGCATTTCCCCAGCATGCTTTTATCTTCAAAAATGCTTTACAGACAGTAATTAAAAGTCTTGAGTGAATGGAGAAAAATATCAGAACTGACTCTTAGCCCCGTGCAAAGTGCCGGGTAAGTGGTCGCACGATGGTTGACTGCGTAATGGTGTCGACAGGTGTCAGCCAAGTGCCACCACTTGAGCTGCCCAGAGCAAAGCTGCAGCTGCATGCTTTCCAGCTCCCTTGCAAGGCAGAGGAGGATTATTTCGGGTGGAGAAAATGTCAGCCTTCTGGATGCTAATTAAGCTTGATAACCGGGCTTCAGTGACATAGAATTGAGAGATGTAGAAAAATCTGAGTGCTGCTGTGCAAATTGCTGCAAATGGAGTTTTAGGGCAGGCTACTGGGAGCGTGTCAGCGCAAGCTGAGCCAGGCTGTGTTGCTGCTTTTCTCTACATGCATTTGCACATCTGCATTGGCTGAGGACAGTTTCTTTCCTGAGTGACTGATTCATTTTCCACAGCCTTAGGTATAAGGAAACACCAACACCTATATCTGATAGTATCTGTGCTTCCATGACTAACTGGTTTCTGATAATGAAGCTGGCTTAGTGATTAGTGTGTTGATTTGAGCATGGCAGGCATCTCCTTGGGCTTCTTTATGCATAAAGATAGGAGCAGGTCTCAGTTACCTCAGCCTAGTCTCAGACTGTAATTGATATGAGAGTATTATCCGTGCAATCAGAGAGGGGAAATAATAGGATTGAACCCTGCTTGTATTTTATAGACTTCATGTCATGAAGTTTGATTCAAGCAGCTTGAAGGGCAACTCATGTCTCAGCATGATGACTTTGACATGCACTGCATCTCTGGGGAGAGAGTGCATCTGTTATCTGCTTCTTTCATGTGGACCCTGTCATAATCAGTAAGAACAGCTCAATGCATAGATATTATTCATGCAAAGGATGTGGGTATCTATTTCTTTTAGTGTACCCCAGAGTGTTAAAATAATTTCCTTCTGTATTATGATCAATCATTATATAGCAGTGTGTCTAAAAGAGTATTTAACTACAAGATATTGCTATGTCTGATGGTTCAAAATTATCTGAAATGCTACCTGGAGTCATTATTAATCTGATGTGTTGTATTTCCTGCCACCATTTAAAAAAAAAAAAAAAAAAAAAAGGAAAAAAGGCCCAAATAAACAAAAAGCCCCCCAAAACCTACCAAACACCAATAGCACCCCTGCAAAAAATCCAATAACCAAAACTCAAACAAAAAAATCCACCACAAACCAACCCAAAAATCCCCATCAAAACCCCAATAACAACAAAATTCTGCAAACCCTGAATAGTTTTTATCATTGTTCAGTGCAGTGGTTATGGCTTGTTTGTTGTTTGTTTGTGGGGGTTTCGTTTTTGGGTTTTTGTGTGTGTGTGTGTTCTGTGGTTTTGTTTTGTTTGGGGTTTTTTTGTTGTGTGTTTGGTTTGGTTTTTTGTTTGTTTTTTTTTAGGAGGTTTACTACGTATAAAATAACTTGAACCCCTTTTTCATGAATATTTTAAAACATAGACATGGGTTAATGAGATTATGGTATACATAGTAATAGGAAAATTAGAAGATATTGGAAGTAAAACTTAGACTTTTGAGTGAAACTATAAAAATTCTATAGAAATGTGTAACTTTGAGCAGCAGTAGAACATTCTTTTGTACTTTTTAAATATTCAAATCCCCAGATAGGATTTCTCTATATAATCTTAACTTCAATTTAACTTTTTATATCAAAAATCTGAAGAAAGACCTTCTCTATATTTCCATTTAGAGAATAAACACAAACATACCCCACGTCCCACCTCCCAAACTATTGATTCAGTGCCTCACTCCAGCTCTCAGGACCACTCCCTTCCTAGAGCACTTAGTGAGTAATTCTCTCAATGTATCTTGGTAATGGACCATTATTCTGAGACCTTCAGCACTGGGAAAGAAATACATTCTCGTGCAGTAGGCTAGTTCAAGATTGATGTGCCTCTTAAATTCTGAAAATAGGTCTCAAGTGTGCTATCCTTCTGTCCCGCAGGGAATTTCAATTCCCAAAGAACAGACTCCTCCTATTTGATACAGGAGTGTTACTGGAAAGGAGAACTCCATCTCCCTTGGAACTTTTCTGTTGTCTTTATCACTGTTTAGGCTAACAGAGCTTATCTAAGCCCCTAACTGAGGTCTCAACACAGATGTTGTTTTGCAATTAACCTGTGATCATATGTGTAGATATTCCATATGTGTTAAGAGTGGAGATGGATCATAAAGCCCCAAAGTAACTCCTCAAATAGCTTGTGTAGGCTGACCTTCAATTTCACACTAACTGGCACAGTCCTTGGAGAATTGTTTAGGGCAAAAAGACAAGATAAAAAAACAAACCAGAAAAAAACATAACCAAGCCAACAAAACTCAAAAATCTGTCATGGTATTGTCCCATACTGTCTCATGGGAGAGCCTGTCATCTGCATTCAAATTTATTTGTGAATAAAATGATGTAGTTTGTTCCAGGCTGGAGCACATGCACATGTTTACGTGCAAGCTGGACAACTAGGGGACCTGGGCACTGGAGTGAAGTAGAGAGCAGCTGTATGAACATGCCAAGGTATTCTTGCAGCTGTGACTAAGTATTAAGTTCAGTTTATGGCTAACTGCAGCATACTAGATTCATCAACGGTTATATTTTATGCAGACAATACCATTTATATTATGCAATCTACATCCAGGAATCTTGTAGTTATTTAAGAAAATCAGACAGCAGTACATTAAACTCAATTTATGTCATGTTCATTAACGATGGCAAACTAAATATATGTATTTAGGTTTCACCAGAATTCAGTGGTTTTGAGCTTGCCTATCTCTTAGACACTGCTATGGTTAAAAACCTCTTAGAAGCAAATCTGAAGTTTGTGGCTGTTTAGTACTTGTACTGTTCATACGGCAAGATAAATCCATTCCTGAAAAGCATTTGTTTTTGAATTACCCAATAATGACCTCCTGTTGAGGTAATAACATATTTGGACACCACGATATTTTGCAGCATTTCCCTGAATTGTAGCATCACGCTTCTTAAATGTTGCAGGAGGGATATTAGGAGGGGTGAGGCTTCCAATTTCTGCTATGGTTGAACACCCTGAGCAGTAGCTGCTGAAGCAGGATTCCCAGGAGGTGAGGGCTAGATTTGCTTCTATTGATGTGTTGCAGTCCCTTAAGTCTGCAATTAATTTCCATTGGTGCTTCATTGGTACAAGTACCTTCCTGAACTAAAACACTTGCACTGAGTTCTATGCCCTTTTGTTCAGAAGTTTTTCTGTCTTTTGCATGGGCCAGTTTTTCTTGTTGCACGTTTCTGTATGTCTTCAGAAAAATAATTTCGGTTTAGAATTCCTTCAGAAGAAGTACCAGTGTGATCTTTATAAAACAACCTCATTGAATATAGATTGATTACTCCCATTTCCTATTATTTCTGGACTCCATGACACTTTAGCAAAAGCCCAGGAGCATCTGTAGACTGGTACTGTCAAATGCAGCGGCTGTGGATGCAGCTACATAAAACATCTTTTATCCCTTTATCCATTTCCTTCCCGGCCTCTGGTCAAAAAACAGCATCAAGCTAGTGACCAGAGATAAAGCTTCACTGTTGCATGGGAAAGGTTCTGTTCTGTCTGAGGGCTTGTGAGGCCATCAGCAGCTTTATTCTGCAAGTCTTTGGCAGGAACATCCTTAATGTCAAGAGACTCCTCATATAATCTGTCTGCATGTTACAGACGAGCAGAATGTTCTCTGTTTTAAGATCATACTGGGTTCAGTAAGAGCTGTCCTCCTGTGGACATCTGCCCATAAAGTGGCACAAGCAACGTATGGGGAGCTCATTTGCAAATGAATTAACACATTTTGATCAGCTCTGCCGCACTTGCAATCACATCACATGGGTTTTGCAGTGGATGTAAGAGACACATTAGATGTTAGCATGGCACGCTGCAATTATCTTAAACCAGCCTGCTAACAAGTGTTAACATTCTGTCTTCTGGCTGTGTAGTGACCCAGGCTCTATGAGAGCCAATATACCTATTATAGCTCTGCACTGTGTTCTGAAACTGTTGTGACACAATTCACTTCTTTGTCAAAAGACCTAAAAAGAAGGGAAAGAGAGGAGTGAACACTTGACATAATTTTGGAGCTGAGAAAATACAGAGACTGAGACGTTATGGGTTTTGTAATTAAGTTTATTCTGGTATTTTATTTTATTTTTTTTAATTTATATGGTATTTTTACAATAATAACATGTTTAGTATGTACCATGCTTTTCAAAATCTTAAGCTTATCCTGTGTGGCTCATGTTCAGCAGCATAATACTCTTCCTGGCTGAATAAGCATTACACCTGTAACTTGGTCACAGGAGCCAAAGCTTGTGGAAAATGTGTTTTAAA
>VYZU01024033.1:3778-17213 GCA_013401355.1 Ceyx cyanopectus | reverse complement strand
ATACCATTTATATTATGCAATCTACATCCAGGAATCTTGTAGTTATTTAAGAAAATCAGACAGCAGTACATTAAACTCAATTTATGTCATGTTCATTAACGATGGCAAACTAAATATATGTATTTAGGTTTCACCAGAATTCAGTGGTTTTGAGCTTGCCTATCTCTTAGACACTGCTATGGTTAAAAACCTCTTAGAAGCAAATCTGAAGTTTGTGGCTGTTTAGTACTTGTACTGTTCATACGGCAAGATAAATCCATTCCTGAAAAGCATTTGTTTTTGAATTACCCAATAATGACCTCCTGTTGAGGTAATAACATATTTGGACACCACGATATTTTGCAGCATTTCCCTGAATTGTAGCATCACGCTTCTTAAATGTTGCAGGAGGGATATTAGGAGGGGTGAGGCTTCCAATTTCTGCTATGGTTGAACACCCTGAGCAGTAGCTGCTGAAGCAGGATTCCCAGGAGGTGAGGGCTAGATTTGCTTCTATTGATGTGTTGCAGTCCCTTAAGTCTGCAATTAATTTCCATTGGTGCTTCATTGGTACAAGTACCTTCCTGAACTAAAACACTTGCACTGAGTTCTATGCCCTTTTGTTCAGAAGTTTTTCTGTCTTTTGCATGGGCCAGTTTTTCTTGTTGCACGTTTCTGTATGTCTTCAGAAAAATAATTTCGGTTTAGAATTCCTTCAGAAGAAGTACCAGTGTGATCTTTATAAAACAACCTCATTGAATATAGATTGATTACTCCCATTTCCTATTATTTCTGGACTCCATGACACTTTAGCAAAAGCCCAGGAGCATCTGTAGACTGGTACTGTCAAATGCAGCGGCTGTGGATGCAGCTACATAAAACATCTTTTATCCCTTTATCCATTTCCTTCCCGGCCTCTGGTCAAAAAACAGCATCAAGCTAGTGACCAGAGATAAAGCTTCACTGTTGCATGGGAAAGGTTCTGTTCTGTCTGAGGGCTTGTGAGGCCATCAGCAGCTTTATTCTGCAAGTCTTTGGCAGGAACATCCTTAATGTCAAGAGACTCCTCATATAATCTGTCTGCATGTTACAGACGAGCAGAATGTTCTCTGTTTTAAGATCATACTGGGTTCAGTAAGAGCTGTCCTCCTGTGGACATCTGCCCATAAAGTGGCACAAGCAACGTATGGGGAGCTCATTTGCAAATGAATTAACACATTTTGATCAGCTCTGCCGCACTTGCAATCACATCACATGGGTTTTGCAGTGGATGTAAGAGACACATTAGATGTTAGCATGGCACGCTGCAATTATCTTAAACCAGCCTGCTAACAAGTGTTAACATTCTGTCTTCTGGCTGTGTAGTGACCCAGGCTCTATGAGAGCCAATATACCTATTATAGCTCTGCACTGTGTTCTGAAACTGTTGTGACACAATTCACTTCTTTGTCAAAAGACCTAAAAAGAAGGGGAAGAGAGGAGTGAACACTTGACATAATTTTGGAGCTGAGAAAATACAGAGACTGAGACGTTATGGGTTTTGTAATTAAGTTTATTCTGGTATTTTATTTTATTTTTTTTAATTTATATGGTATTTTTACAATAATAACATGTTTAGTATGTACCATGCTTTTCAAAATCTTAAGCTTATCCTGTGTGGCTCATGTTCAGCAGCATAATACTCTTCCTGGCTGAATAAGCATTACACCTGTAACTTGGTCACAGGAGCCAAAGCTTGTGGAAAATGTGTTTTAAAATATACTTCCAGAAAGTTGTGGAGTGTTCAAACTCTATGCGCTTTTCGGATTATGAGTAGTGCAAAAATTCTAAATAGCAAAGGGTCATGCATCATGGTGGAAAGGTTGGAGGCAAGCAATTATAAGCAATATAAATTTGTTTAAAGACCCAATTTTTGTATTGAAAAGTGCTTCATGGTAGTTTGTACAAAGTGTGCAGGGGTATTAATCGTGCTGTTCTGGCAAAATGTGATAAAGGACTTGGATTATTTGTGCATTCAGTATGGGAATAATCATAATAAAACTCTAGAAAGCATTCTGCAAATATTAAATTAGAAATTATAAAAATACTTTCAGGAAGGAAAATAAAACTGCCTCAAAAATTGCTGAGTTAAATAACTTGTCCAAAGCCAGTGAAAAGAAAAACAAGAGTCAGACCAAACTTACTATTTTAAGATGAAAAAGCAAATGATGATATGAGTTGAAATGAAGTTCCTAACCCTGAACTCCTGTGCTGTCTAGAAATCTCTGGGCTCAATGGTAGCTTCATGTACGGGACACATGTCTTCAGCAAATGTCATAAAGACACTGTCAACTCAGTTGTCAGGGGAATGGAACTGCTGGTGCAAAGCAGAATATTCTGCAGTATTGTTTCATGGCAAGCAACTCATCTGAGCAAAGCATCCTAATGGAGACAAAGCACTGGGGTACCAAAGGTAGGTGGGTTCCAGCCCATGTCTGCAATCCAGCTCCTGGAAGCTGTGTTGTGGTGCAGGCTTAGAACAGCTTCTCCATTAGGATTTATAGCACAGGATCTGGCAAGAGTGGGTAACCACAGGGATTTGACATTTTTGGCAGCAAAGATATGGGGAGGCTTTTCTGTCTCTTGGGGAGGCTCAGCAGTAGCAGTGGGTATAAATTAGTAGGTTATGAGAGCCTGTTACAAAGCTGTCCAATGTTAATCTCATTGGATGTATCTGTATTTAGAATTAATTATGTTTCTGCTGATACAGGCTCACATAGGAGCTATGTTTGTGTACCTCCTCATTTGCATGTTAATGGGGTTCTCCAGGGCTTTTCCTTGATCTTTAACAATAGGAAAGCCTGGCTAATTGAAATTTATTTGAAAAGGGTTTATTTGCCTCTTGGGCTAGGGACAATAGACTATAACAGCTGAGAAAGGCTGCAATGCTCATGTTAGAGAGTTAGGTTTTAATACCTGAGCATACCCACATTGGCAGGATAAATTAACAAACGAGGTGAATGGTTTTACACTGATCCTTCTCATGGTAACCACCCTAGATTGGTTTGGGTCCAGCCTGTTCATGTAGTGACTGCTTCACAGCAGCTGTGGTAGGAACTCTTGATTTTTAGTGGAATAAAGGACCTCCATGTAAAGCTTTCCATGTGAGATATATCATTGTACATTCCTAACAGATGAGTCTGGCTCNGTCCGAGAGGGGGGGAAAAAAAAACCTCCTCGGCAGCCCCAGCTGCTGCAAAGGGACAGCGTCGGGATGCGGGATGCAGAGAGAACCGCCGGGGGCATCTCGAGGGTGGGCGAGGAGGGGGCACCGCACGCTCACAACCCCCCCGATAGAATAAATTTGAGCCCAGGGTCGCAACCCGGCCGCGATTTTAATTGGGAAGGGGGTTTCCCCTGAGCAGGGGTTGGAAAACTCCGCGGGGATCGAAACCATCGCGACGGCAGCGGTTCGCGCAACGACCCCGACGGCTTCGCATCGACCCCGCGACGGCTGTCGGGACGTTCTTTTTGCCGCTTGTTTTACCATAAACCCTTCGAAACGAGCCGGTCTCGCACGATTCCAGATTTGCACCGAGCCTGGGAGACCAAAATCGCGCCCCGGCACCGCCAATAAAAGCAAGAGCACGCTGCAATTATCTTAAACCAGCCTGCTAACAAGTGTTAACATTCTGTCTTCTGGCTGTGTAGTGACCCAGGCTCTATGAGAGCCAATATACCTATTATAGCTCTGCACTGTGTTCTGAAACTGTTGTGACACAATTCACTTCTTTGTCAAAAGACCTAAAAAGAAGGGGAAGAGAGGAGTGAACACTTGACATAATTTTGGAGCTGAGAAAATACAGAGACTGAGACGTTATGGGTTTTGTAATTAAGTTTATTCTGGTATTTTATTTTATTTTTTTTAATTTATATGGTATTTTTACAATAATAACATGTTTAGTATGTACCATGCTTTTCAAAATCTTAAGCTTATCCTGTGTGGCTCATGTTCAGCAGCATAATACTCTTCCTGGCTGAATAAGCATTACACCTGTAACTTGGTCACAGGAGCCAAAGCTTGTGGAAAATGTGTTTTAAAATATACTTCCAGAAAGTTGTGGAGTGTTCAAACTCTATGCGCTTTTCGGATTATGAGTAGTGCAAAAATTCTAAATAGCAAAGGGTCATGCATCATGGTGGAAAGGTTGGAGGCAAGCAATTATAAGCAATATAAATTTGTTTAAAGACCCAATTTTTGTATTGAAAAGTGCTTCATGGTAGTTTGTACAAAGTGTGCAGGGGTATTAATCGTGCTGTTCTGGCAAAATGTGATAAAGGACTTGGATTATTTGTGCATTCAGTATGGGAATAATCATAATAAAACTCTAGAAAGCATTCTGCAAATATTAAATTAGAAATTATAAAAATACTTTCAGGAAGGAAAATAAAACTGCCTCAAAAATTGCTGAGTTAAATAACTTGTCCAAAGCCAGTGAAAAGAAAAACAAGAGTCAGACCAAACTTACTATTTTAAGATGAAAAAGCAAATGATGATATGAGTTGAAATGAAGTTCCTAACCCTGAACTCCTGTGCTGTCTAGAAATCTCTGGGCTCAATGGTAGCTTCATGTACGGGACACATGTCTTCAGCAAATGTCATAAAGACACTGTCAACTCAGTTGTCAGGGGAATGGAACTGCTGGTGCAAAGCAGAATATTCTGCAGTATTGTTTCATGGCAAGCAACTCATCTGAGCAAAGCATCCTAATGGAGACAAAGCACTGGGGTACCAAAGGTAGGTGGGTTCCAGCCCATGTCTGCAATCCAGCTCCTGGAAGCTGTGTTGTGGTGCAGGCTTAGAACAGCTTCTCCATTAGGATTTATAGCACAGGATCTGGCAAGAGTGGGTAACCACAGGGATTTGACATTTTTGGCAGCAAAGATATGGGGAGGCTTTTCTGTCTCTTGGGGAGGCTCAGCAGTAGCAGTGGGTATAAATTAGTAGGTTATGAGAGCCTGTTACAAAGCTGTCCAATGTTAATCTCATTGGATGTATCTGTATTTAGAATTAATTATGTTTCTGCTGATACAGGCTCACATAGGAGCTATGTTTGTGTACCTCCTCATTTGCATGTTAATGGGGTTCTCCAGGGCTTTTCCTTGATCTTTAACAATAGGAAAGCCTGGCTAATTGAAATTTATTTGAAAAGGGTTTATTTGCCTCTTGGGCTAGGGACAATAGACTATAACAGCTGAGAAAGGCTGCAATGCTCATGTTAGAGAGTTAGGTTTTAATACCTGAGCATACCCACATTGGCAGGATAAATTAACAAACGAGGTGAATGGTTTTACACTGATCCTTCTCATGGTAACCACCCTAGATTGGTTTGGGTCCAGCCTGTTCATGTAGTGACTGCTTCACAGCAGCTGTGGTAGGAACTCTTGATTTTTAGTGGAATAAAGGACCTCCATGTAAAGCTTTCCATGTGAGATATATCATTGTACATTCCTAACAGATGAGTCTGGCTCAAGAATGCAGGAATGACAGCCCACCAAGATCTGTCCCAATTACCACCACTAATACTCATTAAAAAATTGAACCTGAACAGCTGAACTGTCCTGAAGTACCATAGATTGAATCCTGGCTTTATTCGAACTTCTTTGATTTTCTAAACCTCTTACTCGACTGTCACTGTTACAAGACACTTCTATCTCAGGTCTTTGTGGAGTCTTGCATACAGCCCCTTGCTCTCAACAGGGTTCCTCTCCAGAAATGCTGGAAAGCATGGGTGAGGCATGACACTTGTAGCAGCTCAATGTACTCTGAGGCTGGGAATACTGCAATGACTCAGTGTATCAGCTGCCCCCTTTGCCAGAACTGTCAGTCAAACTGGAGCTGGAGGTGAGGATTTCAGTGTGGAAATAACCATTTGGGTGAATGATGATGATGATTTGTTGGGGAGAAGTGTTGTGTATTTTAATACTTATCCTCTGAGGCCTGTGTTTTCAGCAAACCGTATGAGAGTTATTCTGATGTGTGCCTTCTGGGGTCTGTTGTTTTAACCTAAATAATGAGGTTTCTTACTGTCTAGTTAGTCACCAAAAAACACTGATGGGCCTGATTAACATTTCACTAATTTCTGTGTTTTAGAACCTGCCTGTGATTTGATGGTCTCAGTCCATCTTTTTGCAAATACTTAATTGCTGGGTCTTATATTGAGGTTTTTGATTATGAAGAGTTCATTGTAAGGCAAATAACACATTTCCTAGTACAGAACAGAGTATAATCACAGCTGAAGCACAGCTGTCAAAATAAAATGAGCACAAAGTGCAGCTATTGCTGTAATTGTGTTTATATACTTGTTGCATATACTTCATATATTGAATGACAAATAAGCAGACGAGAAAGTAAATTCCCCCTGATTAGGAATAGTAACCGGATTTATTTGACTTTAATGAGTTTATTGGCATCTGCCTCTGAGGGCAGCTCTATGTAACCAAAGTACATTGTGGTCCTCATAAAAAAGAAGAAAAAATAAAAATGGTAGGTTCTGAGGTTGTCCAGACTGACTGCATACTTCAACTTCAGGTTAGTTACAGTGCTTCATTCTCAACAACTATTTCATTCATTTTTGCAATATATCACTGCAAATGTTCAGTCAATCTTTGTACAAAATATAATGGAGGAAGCTCAGTCTTGCTGTAATTGACTGCAGCAATAGCCAAGTAAGGCATGAGATAAAGTGTTAAATGCTCTTCAGGTATAAATCTACTGTACCATGTATAAGCAAAGCTGACTCTCTAATAAGGAAACAAAATAATGATCTGAGATGAGTTTCTTTTTTTTGCTTGTCTCTGCATCTCTTTGGTGGGCATTTTTGCTGTTGACTAGAGATGATGTTCAAGTAAGCATCAGATGTGCATCCTGAAATATACTGATATTCTTAATTCAATCTTCATTTTTAAAGTCCTTTGGAAAGTTGAGAGAGAGAAATAGAATATTAATAGCCAAACTGGTTGGTAAACTCTCCAAGCACTTTAGATGTACCCTTCAAAGAAAGAATGTGGCAAACTTTAAATTGGTCCTAAGGGAGCTGCACAGGACCAGCATCAAATAGAGCATTTAAATTAAAGTGTGTCAGGAGTTGTTGGTTGGGGTTTTTTTTTCTTTTTCTTTTTCTTTTTTTTTTTTTTTCCTGCCAGCTGGAGCCTGGAGAAATGAAACTCTTCAGAATGGATAAGCCTTGCTGGGTGGAACTGTACCATATACTAGAACTTCTTATTTTTGTTGTTGTCTCTGTGGCTTTGATGTGGTAACTTCTATGTGCTGGAGCTTAAAGCTTATTTATTGCTCCTAATGGATCATTCCAAGAGTGTTGTAATGGTTGCAGCAGTGAGTTACCATGCCTTCCCTGAGAGCATCTTGTTCGCTTAGATGTGGTTTCCATCTTCTTACTCCTGCCTTGTCCCCTAAAACCAGGCTATGTTTAAGTAAACATTGTTTTCTGCCTTGTCATTTGTTCCTCCAAGTGCTTTTTTGTTTTCTTGCATGCTTTAGAAGTTAATCACAAATTTTCAGAGTTTGCTGAGAATTCTTCAAATTCTATTTTGAAATCTGTTGCTGTGATGTTTTCTAAAACCTAGCAATCAGGAAGCCACTAGGCTGTATCAAAGCTGTATCCATCATGATGACTAAGGATTTGTCTGTCCTGCATGGGCAAGTGTGATACATGGGCTTCCAAGCCCCTGTTAATGTGATGATCTGTGTGTGGTCTCACAAGGTCTAGCATCATGCAGAGAAACTAATTTAGGTCCAGTCACCATCTCACTGCTGTGTCTTAACTAGCAGGCCCTGGCTTTCTGCTGTACACTGGTATTACTTGGAGTAGCAGCTCTATTATAGGATCTAGTTCTGTTCATTCTTTTGTCATTTCTTGACTTACGTGGAAAGCTTTTGTTCTGTTTGTTCAGTGTATAACAGAAAATTTTTTCCTGCTTAATGACTGGAGGTTTAGGGTGGCTGTAAGAACCAAAACCAGTGAGGCAGCTCTTTGGACTTATATTAAGTCCTGGACATTGGAAGCTACTGAAGTGAAGTGTGAGATCCCACGTAGGCACAAGTTAAGCATTATGTTAATTTAGTTGAACATCATAAATTATATTATTTTCCCTATTTAAAAAGAGGAAGAATAAGACAATATGAGTATTGCAAAGAAAATATTTCCCTTTACCACAGTTTTAATTAAGTATTGGTGTGTGTGTGTAACGTGAAGTAAACTGATTATGCTTGCCTAGGGTAATGGATCTGGAAGTTGAAATGAGTCTATTTTGTATTGTCTCAGTATATTAAGAATAAATGGAGGATTGAAAGCAACAAGAGTCCTTCATACAAGCATTTCAAAAGCCTCAAAAGGGAATTTTCAAAGGCGTATCCTGCTACAAATTTTACCTTAAGTGTTTGTGCATCTATTTCAGCAGTTGATTTTTAATGTATGTTAGAGTTCATCTATTAAGTAATGGTTGTTATGCATATTTTCACATGGGAGACAGTGAAATAGAAAGTTTGACAGGCTTGCTGTGACTGATTAAATTCTTTTCCCACTTCCATTAGAGTTCTCAATCTCACCTTGAAAATCTCATACCACACCTTTGATGGGATTTTTAAGTGGCACTTATAGTGTGCATAAGAAACACAGTAACTCCTGTAAACTCTATATTTAATAATGAGACTGAGAGATACTTGCAGGTAATTCCTAGGAAATAGTAATGAAACTCCAAACAGGAGCATCTAACACTGTCAGAGATTTGGGGTGGTGGGTCTGCTCCCTCTTCAGTGAACACGTGAGAAGCCAACAGTGCTATTTCAGCAGGACTGTAAAATGGAAGACATACCTTTTTTTCAAGGCTATTTCATGTTCTCATATGCTTGGACCAGCCCTTCTGGTTTGAGTTCCTAGAATATGATTTAATGAGTAAGGTAGAGCTTCAGTGCTTAATTGGTCATAACTGCTATTGGGGTGCTTGCTACTGCTGTGATGTCTGATGAGGTATCTGCACCGGAAAAGCCACAGTTAAATCTAAGAGATAGGAACTTGCTGGGTGAAAGTGGCACTTCCCAGCTTTCTGATGTATTTTCTGTATTCGTCACCTCCAGTCCTTTAGCTGTTATCTCTGTTGAAAGAAAAAACTGCCCCAATAGTACCAGAAACTGAGGCTTCCTTGGAATAAACAATGATTTATTCAACTTAATGTTGCCCTGGAAAACTGTTTTAGAAGACAACTTTAAGTGAAGTGACTCTTTTAATGTTTATCTGAAAATTAGCTGTATTTATGTAGTATCAAGTGAAACACAATTCACCAAAAAGTTTTCTGTAATCCTGACACTGGGATATCAATAACAGCATTGAAGCATGTATATCAGTCCTGGACTGATTCCTGGATTTTGAGGTATGCATCTTCAGGATCTTAAGCATGGACATTTGCAGAATACATTCGAGGTCATAAAGGTTGGGATTTTTTAATGGAAATTTCTGTAGATCAAAAGACACTGCTCTGACAATTCTGCAAGTCTCCAAATTCCTATCAGTTTTTCCTAAGTGGTTTCTTTGGAAATCTCCACCTTCTGGATAATCTCCCCCAGATCAGAGTGTTTGCTTTTTCATCAGGGTGTTTTCTTTTTCTTGTTGCCATTTTATCTTTTTTTTTTTTTTTTTTCCTTGAAACAGCTTGTTTTTGGTCTTGAAATACACATTCAGGTTTTTCTGATATGTACCAATAATTAAAATTCATTTCAGACTGCAACCAACTGAGGGTGAGAAGCAAAAAATAGGAATTCAAGGAAGCTGTTATTCACCACATTTTATCTGCAACTCCACTCAAAATCAAAGTTGAAATCAAAATCTGAGACAAATGACAGGAAGCTAGAAAACAATGGATCTCTGGGGAAACACTAGAAAGAAAATGCCAGCAGCTTTAAACACATATGGTGACAAACCTTCATCGTTTGTCAAGTGGTGAAGCTCCACTGATTTCCCAGAACCTGGCCAGATACCTGCTGCTGAAATGCAAAGACTGGCTGAGTGGCTGTGGCAGGCAGTCTGTATGTGACAAAAAGAGTCCATGTCCTCAGCCTCCCAGGCTCTCTCTCCCTAAAGGCACACTCTCATATTTTTATTTAGAACATATTTTGATGGTGTGCAAGCTGCTGTATGTTCAGGTGTTTCAGGCTCCTGGATGCAGAGGAGCTGAGCTTGTTCCAGTTCTCAGTACAGGCTGGGTGCCAGGGATCAGATCTTATTTTCAGATTTGTTTAATTTTTAATAGAAGAAATTCTGATAGCTCCAAATATCCTATGAAGGTAGTCTCAGTGTGTTTATCATCACAGTATCTAAGGAGTAAGTGAAGTCAGAATTTAGCCTTGTTGTTACTAAAACAAAAGCTGTAGAATTCAGGGAAAGAACTAGAAACACATTGTCTTCTCATTTTGCAACAGAGTACAGCAGAGGAAAATTCACCTTCCCCACCCTCTCCTGAAGGCCTACAGGAGATGTATTTTTTTTAACTGAAACACTGAATCTGTCGGTTTCAGTCTTAAGTTCTGTATATTTAGCTGGTTTTGACAAGTTTTTTGTTACTGATTCAAAGGTCAGTTGTTCCTTCTCCTCTGACAACATGCTTGAATAAAATGTAAACCTGGGTGAGCTGTAAAATTTGAAGTGGGAGAAAGTGCAGATGTTATGTTTATTTCCAAGAGTTTTTAACTATTCAGGGAGAGAGGCAAACACACCAATGTGCAAAATGTGCCTAAAGCAACAGTTCTTTCATTTCCCTGCACAGTGCCCATAAGAAGAATTATTAAACATTATTTTCACAAGGCAGGCATGTGTATTTTAAATCAGGATTGGAAGATATTCTGTGGTTTAAGAGATTTATATGCTATTGCTTCTTTTATAATTATTTCTGTAAATGGATATGAGAGTTGAATCACTTAGCATCATTTGCTTTGCTGGAAAAAAACAACGAATTTTAAGCTCAGCTTATTTTCATATCTAGGCAACTGATCTGTTATTCCTGAGAACAGCTTGGTGTTAGGGCATATTGCTGCCTTTTCTACTTGAAAGGGAAAAAAATATACAAACAGTAGTTCATGCTGTCAAAACTCTGGGATGTCTAAATGTCTTTGAAAATCTGCATTCTCTGTACCTGAATAAGAATTGCACTCACAAAGGCTGTTCAGGTCCTCAGTTTTTACTAATTTTTGCTATCTCAGTTGATTTTACTGTTGACAATTTTTCTGGCACCAGCCATGGAATCAGGATCCTGAATGTTTGTACTTGGAAGACAAGAATTTCTTGGAGATCTCTTCTGTAATCAAAAGTGTGTGTGTGTGTGTGTGTGTGTGTGTGTGTGTGTGTGTACACATAGTCATTATGAAACTCTGCAGCTCTTAACTGGCTTACTACCTTCTATACTGTTAAGTATACCTGTCTATAAGCTTATATGTATACATGCATATATTTAACATATAAATACATGTTAAAAACCAAACTGCTGGAAAAAAAGAAAACTATTGAAAATTAATACTTTTACTACTGAAGAAGGAAATATTATTCTACAGCAGCTGCAATTTTATTCAGAAATGGACTTGTAGATTTAAATTTCCTCATTCAGGAGGGGTTTGAATTCAGGCCAATTGAGTCCTCCTTAATCCTGCATCCTAGTTCGAAGTATTTCTTCACATAAGTGCATTTCTCCTCAATTTACAGTCCTGGCTTGCAGGAAATTCCAGTTACAGGTGCAGGTTACGAGTGATCTGGCAGTGCCAGGTTTCCCTCTTTGCCAGCCTGTAGAAGCAGTGATCTATATCATCCCCACCCACTGGAAAAGGATCATGCAAGGAGAGCAGGCTGGAGCTCATTACCCCTAGTTTGGCTGTGAGGTGCAGTGTTCAGGAATGCTGCTCCCCTCCTACTGCTGCTCTGGGTGATGCCGCTGATCCTTGCACGGCATTGNTACTTCAGGACACAATATTCTCATTCAGTGGTGCTTGGAACAACAGCAGAGCAAAACATAGTACAGAAAAACCTCCTGCTTACTCAGTGGCTTAAGTTTCCAAACCACTTTTTGCAGAGGGACTTACTCTGGAACTTTGTTCAGTAAATGATAATTTCAAGAAAGTTGATATGAGGGTATTTGGCATGAACTATAAAATCTCATTAACAGCAGTGTTCTGAGACAGTCTAAAGCGGAGAAAATACATTGAGTTAGACCAGATGAATACATGTTAATGCCACCAAGAAAGCTATGTCCTCCTGATTGTTTTTGTGAGGCTTCAAGATACTAGCTATGCTTCCTCTTTAAATTATCATTTACTGAACAAAGTTCCAGAGTAAGTCCCTCTGCAAAAAGTGGTTTGGAAACTTAAGCCACTGAGTAAGCAGGAGGTTTTTCTGTACTATGTTTTGCTCTGCTGTTGTTCCAAGCACCACTGAATGAGAATATTGTGTCCTGAAGTAATGGCCAGCTGATAACCCAGAATGTTGCATGCAGCTCTGAGTCTTGACAGGTTTTTCCTCAACAAACTTCTCAGAGAAACTTTTCATCCTGGGTCCAAGGAAAAGCAGCATTTACTATATACAAATATGCAGTGTTTTAAATGTTGAGGTTGCTTTCCTTGGAACCTGCAGCTACTTCCCTGGCAGGAATAAAGACATTAATATGCAGCCTTAAAGTACTATTGTAATCTCACATAAAAATAATTAACTCTGATAGTTCAACAGTTTGATACAGGGCAAAAGGTCTGCTTGAAGAATATGGTGTCACTAATTACTTTTTGTGATTGTATGTTTTGATATTCCAATACAGAGTCAGAAGATAGTAATCTGTCAATGAACTGTGTTACAGGCAGACTCCTGGGGTGAAATCTCAGGCCAATGGAGGTCTGCAGTAAAAAAATCTCCTTTATTTCCATGAGCACAGAATTAACATTCTTGAGCAATTACACTCTCTCTTTTGGCAGAAATCTGTTGCTCTAGAGGTAATCGCTGGATAAAATCCCAAGACCCTAAATTAATAAAAAGCCCTGGCAGTCGTAGGTAATAACTAGGAGAACAGAAGGAATAAAGTTGATATTAAAAGTGTGGTTTAAGGGAACAATAAGAGACATTCCCATCTGAGGCAAAGGTAACTCCTGACGTCACTGTTTTTTCACAGACATGGTATACAGTAAATTTTCAATACATACTTTTAATACTGGTTTAACATTAACACTTTCAGTAACCTTCATGTTCCTTACATCCCCCTGCAAAATGTACAGTGATCGTGTCATCTCAGATACCTGTAGTTCAGGAATTGCTCCATTGCTGTCTGAACTTGTTTTGACCCCGCTGGGTATAGTATTGCACCAGGCAGATAACTTCAGCTGCCTAATGAGATACTAACATGTTTGTTTATTTATTTATTTATTTATTTACCA
>VYZU01024032.1:0-12424 GCA_013401355.1 Ceyx cyanopectus | reverse complement strand
TAATCCAAGCCTGCATACTTTTCTTCAATAGAACATATTGGATAAGAAGAAAACAAAACCTACATGAAGTTGGTGGCTTCTTTTCACACGAGTCTTCTACAGATGGTCATTTACTAAAAAAGAGAGCTATTGCTGCTAGAGTGTGTCTGTGTTTAGCTTGGTGTATCATATTCAGAAGTGTCATAGACAAAATCTCTAAAAAGTGTACTTGCCAAATGTTCAGATTAAATCTGAAGCTTTAATGAAATTTTATCAGTTTGAAAGTGCTGTGCTTGCATGGTCTTGTAATGGTAATTATATTTCTCTTACAAGTCAGACAATGGAAAGGAAAAATAAAAATAAAAAAAAAACCAGTTTCCAGGGGAAAAGACTTCAGATTCTCACACAAAAGAATCATTACTTATATTAGAACTATCTACACCATGCACAAAATACTAATACTATTAATCTGCCCTAAATTTTCAGCCTGAATTTTTAAGCTTTCCTCAGAGATCCAAGAAATATCTGAGTGGAACCAAATCTTGTTAGACAGTGCTGAGAAAAAGATGCACTGGAAAACCTACTTATCTCAATAAATTTATCACTTGAGGGGAAAAAACTGCACCTCAACTTTTAAGCTGTTTTAAATCCACATGGATTGACTCTAGTATAGAAGAACATATACATGCCTGTCAGGACAATGCACAAGCACACACCATTTCTTGTGTTCCTTCTGTGCCCTAGTCTCACTGGAAGAAAACCCAGCACATGAGCAAGGGCAAGCAGATGAACACAGAAGGAGGCACAATTACTTCCAACAAATCCCTTTGTTTGAATTACTGGTCTCTTAAATATCTCTACAAACAAACAAACAAACAAAAACAAAAAACAAACAAACAACCAAACAAACAATAAAAAGCAATTCATACCTACTAAATAATTTAAAAAGTAAGTAGATAAATAAATAACCACAAAACCCAACAAGAACAATAACAAAAACAACAACCAAGTAAAACTCAAACAAAACAAAACACCAACAAACAAAAAACCCCACCTGAAAACAAAACATCACCCCTTAATTCTTAATTTTTTTTTCTTGACTTTGTCAACATCAGTGAAACCCTGAACTGATATTTAAAGCAGTTGCTTGTAAGGTTGAAGAAAAAAATCTGCCATTAAATGTTAAACTATACAACAGCATAATAAAATAGGTGTAATAGAGCAGGGATTGTCAGATACATTTTGCTAGGGTTCTAGGTACATGACAATGACAAAGGTTCCCTTTAGGCAACAGGGTTGTATACAGTAGTAGGTTGGAGAATATTGGGTCATTTTGGCCAAGAGTCAAAGATCACTAGAATTCATTTCCTCTAGTGACAGAGGACTAGAGCCTTGAGTGACCAAGAATTTCCATCCTTCCAGAATGGAATAGTAGAAAATGTTTGAAGAGCAAAAACAGAAATACAAGGAAAAAATAACTCAGCATACAATAGCAGTTAATAACAGAGAGGTCTGAGAAGAATACCCAGGAGAAGTGCTAATATTGTGTAATAAAGAAAATGCTCTGGACTAACTCCAGTAACAGTGCACAATCAGTGGACCAGAATCTGTTACTGGTACAGAAATTGCTTTTAGAAGGAGCATAAAAGAATTATAATAATCACAAGACTAGTTTGACCAGACAGTTGATACCGAGGAGACTTCTAGTCTCTTCACTGTGCTAGAAGGAATAAACTCACTAAAAAAAAAAACCAACAAAAAAAAACAACAGACCAGGGGGCCTTCAATGGAAAATGTAGATGCTTATGGAGTCACTTCTGAGACAGAAAGAGCTTCCTCTGGGAAGGTGAACAAAAAGTCAGGGTGGGAACAATTCTTGAAGTTGACTAAATATTAGAACTGTATCCGAAAAGAAACAACACCAAGGGAGACAAGAGTATGAGGAAAGCAGAATTGATTAAGTTATAATAAGGGAAGTAGTAGTGACAGATTGCAGCATACTGCAAATTTTTGTTCCCAGGCAAACCCATGAAATACAATTTGGTCTTGTAATCAGACATGCAACAGCAGGAATAACCCACAAAGTTAATAATGGACTTAATTTAATTTAGTGTATAATGGGAAACAGTAATTATTATAAGCATCCTTAGTTTTCACTTTTTCTCTCACCTTGTCCATATATGCAAATACTTATGTGTATGCAAAAAGATGGGTGTCACAGAGACCTGCTTGCTGTCTGAGTGCAATCCATTCCTGCCTGGCATTTTATCAAACTGGTAAGTTTACAAAGCAAAGACATTTTCCTGCACCTCGGGGAGGGTAAAATTACTCTGACATACACAGTTCACAAAATATGTAAGCTATTATACACTAATAAAATCATGTTTTTACAAATGGAAATTATTATTTAAGTATGCCACACATTTAAAAATTCCTTTTATGGAGAAAAGATGTTACAATTAAATGTTGTACATTTGTCTGAAGTTAAGAGACAAAGGGGCTGATTGCCTCTGCTCGTACTCAGATTGGAGGTGATAGGAATTCACATCCTGATGCCTAGGAGAGGGTAGGAGACTTTTCTCTGGCTTGCTTTGTTGACTTCAGTGGGAGCCAAGGTTGACTGAGAGTCTTACTATGATGAACTTAATGCAGACAAACTGCACTACTAAAGACTAGGTACTTGCCAGTTGGACTTCTCATTCATTTCTATATACTTTATCATTTCTACAGATATGTCATCATAAAATCCAATGAAAAAATGCTGGATATTTGAGGGGAAGAAGGCCACTATGACTTTTGTTTTGCACCGACATGTGTAAATCGAAGTATGGGAAGTCTGAACAGCCCCATGTGTCTTGCAGGGCACTTGTTATTTTCCTCCTTCCACATATATGATATTCCAAATGCCAATTTTCTTAAGTTTGCACCATGTAAATGCAGAAGCATTGCAGTTAATTCTTAATGGTATTGTGAGTGCCTCTTTTATATTGATTCTGTTTCAACTCATCCATGATATTTCCAAATACCACCAAAAAAGCAACTTAAGTGATAGATTTATAAAATAGGTACAGATCAGAGTACTCTGGTCATTATTAAAGGCTACTTAAAAATAAATATTAATCTGAAGTCAAATATCTATCTGACTCCTAGACACCATATGAGATTATCTGCTCTAAAACAAAGAAAACTTTCCATAATCAATTAACTCTCAAGCAATTCTATGAAAATGGTAACACTATTTGGAGGTTTAGTGTATAGTAATAAAAGCTAGAAAGCAAAAGATTGATGTAGTTTTGAAAATAAAGATGTCTATGAATGTACCTACTGCATTGCACAATATGTCTTGTAGTCACATATTCATCTGGTTCTTTTAATAATGAATTTTGTTATTGCTTATTGACCAGTACTTGCATATATTTGGACTGTGCAGTGGCTGTAATTATTCACTCACCAGTACTACCTTTACAGAAAAGAACTGAACTTACCTTCAAGGAAAATAATACTTCCAGAGATATTTATGATAGAATTCAGAGCTAAATTTGGACTAAAGAGAGAAAAATATGTATGTGAGGCAAAATGAGGCTGTGTGAAAGCTGTTACACTCAAAATGACAAACTGCAAATCTGAATCCTGTGTATTGTAAGTACTACTAGTATCAGCTTTCAGACAACACCTGTTTTGCACATCACTTATTCTGTATATAGGAGCTGTTTATGCAAGTTAAAAAGCTGAAGTTAAAAAGCAAAGAGATAATAAAGAGCTCTGAAATCTATATGTAGACCATAATTTTAGTTTTGCATTTTCATGACAAAAATTAGCATTCAACAGAAGGAAGATAAGGAGAGTTACGAAGTGGGCAGTGTAATGTTCTCCAGCCTGAAGTTACTTTACACCTTTATCTCTTAGTTTTTAAAAGTTTTTACACAGATAAGTTTTTACTTCAGGCACAAAGCTAGGATACCATTGATACACAAGAGAGCAGCTTTTTGGAGATCATCTCTCCTTTTGAGCAGGAAGAAGAGATGATCTATGGATTTGCACAGTAGAAATAAAAAGTACAAATAGTACAAAGTCAAAAATCAAGTCCTGCAAGAGTCATTGCCTTAACTTTAGCTGCCAAAGGTGAGGAGAATGATCAAAGTAGCCAGCCTTCCCTCTCTTTTAAGGTGAATGGAGATAAAAATGTATTTCATCATTTGGGATACTTAATTTAAAACAGCGCATATTAATTTTCCCATGAAATATAGAGGGACTATTAGCTGATCAATTTAGATTACATTCTATAATATTCATACATGAAATTAATGTTTTGTTAACAATAAATGTCCCATTTTGCTTACATAGTAAAACTATTGTATAAAGACTTCAGAGAGCACCTTAAAAATAAAACATCCACTCCGTAGAAAATAAAATCAAGTATACATTCGATTAGATACCTTCAAATAATTTGGCATGCTTTCCTAATAAAATTATTAATGAGGTGGAAATTTCTGCCAGATTTCTTTGAATGGTTGGGTCAGATATTGAAATGCACTTGAACTGAACTTTCAAACTGTATTCCTTAGCAGATAATGATTAATTTGTACCCTAGGAAAAAAAAAACCAAACACAACAAAACAACAACAACAAAAAACCCAAACCAAATCCATAACCAAACAAAACAAAACAACAAACCTTTTTGGTTTTCAGTGTGACCATTTTCAATATTTGAAAAACAAATGTTTAAAATTTGACCACACCACCTGTTAAGTTCAGGTCCAGAAAGAAATATAGAAAAAAAATCCCAACACAGCAATAAACCCCACACTATTGATTCAATAGAGTGGACACAGCAAAATACAGTGGATGACAGCATCAGTTTCAGTACATATCTGTGCTACAAGATTATTTTGGAGATGATTCTACAGACAATGACAGTTTCTATACTCTTCATAAAAGCTTGATAGTGCTCAGGGCTCATTTATATCTACTGTATAAAATGTTGAACCAAATTCCAGTAAAATCAAATGCCTGGATGTTTGTAATTTAAGAATCTGAGGATTCAGGAATATTATCCATAAGGGACTTTGAATCATTTAAATTTTTCTGTGCATGTGTGTTATTATCGGCAAAAACTAGTGGAAACAAACCACATCAAACACTTTTTTTGGGGGTGAAATTTCAGGGAGCAAAGAGAGATCAAAGCCTCAATAGCTCTTGTAGAAACCGTTGATAGAGTGACTGCTGGAAAGAAAAGTATGGGGAGTCTGCGAAGGTTTTCGCATGTTCACAGACTGGCCACACTAGCCCGCAGCTGTTAGGGTAGGACCGTGAGGCACGCATGCGTTGTGGGCACCGGACCTCGAATAGAAATGCAGAGGGATCCGGTCTGAAAGGAGCCCTAAAGGCAGCACGAAATGCTGTTAGGTGAAGAGGATTTTTCAGGGGCACCGGCAGCAGCTCTGCCCGCCCCCACCGGTAGCGTCCTTAACGGCAGCTCCGCTCCCCGGGCCGCGCAGCCCCCGCCCTGGCAGGGAGAGGCGGCCGCGGGGCCACTGGCGGGGCCCACACGGATGGGGGGCTGCTGTCTCTGACCCACGAGCCGGGGACAGAGGAGGGTTGCCTGGTTGCTGGGGGTGCGCTGAGGTGTGTCCTACTGGGGATTAGTTACTGCGGCCGGGAGATGCGTAGCTGTTCAACACTGTAACTGGGTAGCACCGTGATTTATCACTTGTGTTGATATTGATCTTTACACTAACGTGCTGTTAATAAATCAATGAACTGCTTCAATCCAAACGTGGCTTGAACCATGTGAACTGCCTGGTTTCTCCTTTGACAGGATCTATCCAAATCGAGTTTTAATTTATTTAAGGTCAGAAACATGCAGTTATTTTTCCCTAGGCTCTAGATCTCAGACAGGTTTCCCTTCTTTTAGCATCGTGGCTTTGGGAAAAGGGACTGTAGGCAGGGCAGACAATCCACAAATGATTGTGCAATCAGAAACCAAACACTTGAATGAAAACATCAAAAGTAATGATTCTTTTTTGAGAACATACTCCTATCTAATATGACCTCTATTCTAGCTCTCAATCTTCAGTTTCTCACTTCACCTTTGCTTATCTATTTAGTTTGCTGCTTTTTTTTTTTCCTTTTCCTGGGCAGAACAACAATATAAAGAAATATCTAAAACATTACTTAAAAGGCAGTATAATTTCATTACCATTGAACTTTTGGCAAGAGTCATTATTATGTTCTGTTCTTTCTCTTCTCTCCTGTGCTGACCTTGTCTGTGCAGACAATAACCTCCTTTAAACTGGAGAAATTCTCTAATTGTAATTGTTTATGTTAGAAGCACTGACATTTAACTGAACCATCAATATTACCATAGCAACAGGTGTAAGAATGTTCTCACCATAATAACTTACAGGGCAATTTTGGTGAAATTTTATCCTGTGAGTTAGAGGATCCAAATATTTTCATTTTATTTAATTAGTTTCAGAGATAATTAAACTACATTTCCCATTTCAAAGCATATTAGCCTAATATTGACTAATATATAAAATTATATTAATATTATAACTTCAAGACAAGGTTGGATGGGGCTTTAAGTCTAGTGGGAGGTATCTCTGCTCATGCCAGGGGTGTTGGAACTAGAACTTTAAGGTCCCTTCCAATACAAACCATTCTGTGATTCTGTGATTGATTCTGATTCTTCTTTTTCCTCCTAAAAGAATATTTAAATCTTTACAAACAAATTTCAATAGCTCGAAATTTCACAGCTGATCATATCTTTCTATGAATTTATCTCTGAGTTTAATTCAAACTGTTTAGATAAGGTGAAATCAAAATTGAACAATATATGAAAAAGATTAAATCAATATTTTTCCCCTATTTCTTAACTAGATGCATAATTATAGAGAAGGATGAAGTACCCAAATGATATACTGTCATAAAACATATCCTCAAGTTAAAATCAAGCAGATACTTAAGTGCTTTGTTTAATCAGAACTCAAATTTCTCAAAGGAGGTAACTGGAGCAGGTAAGACATTAGATTAGGACAATATACAAGTATGATTGTTAATTTATTCCTTCACAGACCACCCAGAGCTTGCTTCAGGCTCCTTTCTTTGAAAGATTATTCATCTGAAAGATTTATTAGCTATCTGCTGAGATTAAATTTTCAAGTTCTCCTGCCACTTTCCTGAAAAGTAGTTGCATGTGCAGTATTTGTTATGAACTAGCTGGCTGTTTCTATGTCTCCATGATAAAATTTTCTGAGGGATTGGCTCCTATGTTTTTTCAGTGTAGGCTCAGACTGTGTCTCCTCTGGCAAAGGGAGATACCCCCGGAGACCTGTACCTTTGTCTCCTGAGAACTAAGAAACAGAATAATTTCTCACATTTTATATGTTATGTATCACTTTACATAAAGGAGGTTAATCATTTACTATTTTGTAATTTGTCTTGTGTGCTAAACCTTTAATCTATCGTGGGCTTTTTATTTTGCTTGCTCAATTATGATCTTCCACAAATAATGAAAGACTGATGAGAAAGTGGAAGGTGCTACATTTCAGATGCTTGGCTACTCTGGGATACCTATTGGCATCTTTGCTTGGTGTGAAACACACTTCCTTGGAGAAAGCCTGCCAAGTATGTACATACACACATGATGCAGACAAAAACCCCAAAACAAACAAAAAAACCCCAACCAGACTATTTTCCTGCCATGTGTTCTAACAGAAACAATTTTACTTGCATTCAGCTCTACAGAAACAATTTCTCTTGTGAAAACTAGGAGCAAATATTGGATTTTGTGTGATGAGGGCTTTTGTACTTCATTAAGATGCTGAGCAGTGTCCCTGAGTGCCAAACACCTCCTGTGAGTGACTCTGTGTTCACAATCTCACAGGATTTAGTACTACAGGCTTTACATTAACATTTGTCTTGATCCTATGGGTCTTAATCTGCTGAAATTACCTTCAAAAACTCATGTTGACCGGACTGAGAAAATGGCAAGGCTTGAATATAAAGAAGCAGAAGACTAGAGGGGCATAGCTGGTTAATTGAACTCAGCTGAACACAGGCATCTGAAATTGCAGGAAAGACATGTCTAGATTCATAGTCCAGAAGTAGAACATAGTTTCTGTTTCACTTGTCCTGCACACTATAGTCCACAAAATACAGCACTCTCTAAGAAATTTGAGACCTACATTAACAGACCTAAAGTCAGAAACTATATTTTGCCACATCAGAACTCTAGAGACTGAAAATTTTATCTTACACCTTTGAAATAACACTGACTTGATCAGAAAATTGTGGAAAGTAAACTGTGTCCTCTTTTGATAGATGAAATTACAGGAGGGAAGGGTAAAGAGAAGAAATAAACAAACAAAAAGAACTAAAATAAAAGCTAAGCAACAGTGGTTTAAACATACAGGCAAAACAACCATAGAGCCACCTAACAGATATTTAATATCCCAGGAAAATAACCGTGACCAGAAAATATCCAAGAGCTGTGACCAGTTTAGTGACTAATCATGTAGGGTTTTGTTTTGTCATCAAAATTACTGCAGAGAAAGGGAGATAAAAAGGTAAGCTGTGTCACAGAGGGAAAAAAAATCCTTTCTGCTAGCTGAAAGGCACACTGGAAAACCCTAGAACACTGGTTTAGTATAATAAAAAAAGATATCGACATAATCAAGGAGAGATCAACTTTACTTCCACTCTAAAGGTTACCAAAGAATGAGATATCTAATAATAATATTTTTTAAAAGGTATCATAAACTTTAGTTCCTACCTTCAAAATAATCTTTTTAATGAACAGCCCCTGGAAGACAAAATCTTAGCAATTCTCAATGAAATTATGGAGGAAAGAAGTGATACTTTTGAAGTAAATCTCACAGAAACAATTAGCGGAAATAGAAAAAAAGATATGACTATATATTTAAGACCTATATAACCTGAAAACTTAAGGAAAAAAAGTTAAAACGTCAAGTGAGCACAACTATATCTGTGTTTGGTAATAACCTAGAGAAAACAGAGATAACATCTTTGCATGAAGGGACTGTCATTAAAATATATATTCATATAAGGCACTACATAGACATATCAGCCAATATGCTGTCTGTTATTCAAAAGAGTTCTTCACTTTACAATACCTGAAATCAGAGTGTGTCTTGTGCCAAATAAATAATCTGGAGATGAACCATGAAGGTGTTTGACAAGCATCATGGCAAACCTAACATTTAATTACAAATTCTAACATTATTTAATACTGAACTAAACTGAGAAGAGATTTAGGCAAGAGATTAAAAACTGAAAACTGAAAAGTCCCTCCTCATTATCCTGTGGCAGAGTAGCAGTGGCATAATGCATAATGATCCCATAACAAAGGGAGTCTTTCAATGTAATTAAAACTCAGTAGAATGGAACACAATTATAAGGTTTTTTTTCTTTTTTTTTCCTTTTTTTTTTTTTAAGTCAATGTGGGGTCAGCCAGGAAAATTCATTGTCACAGAAAATTGTTGTGACAAATATATTGTCATCATAGTGTCTTAAGATGCGTAAATATTGCTATGATATATGATTACTATTTGGAATTTTATCTAGGGTTTTATTCTATTTGTTTCACAGTATTATCCTTTTATGTAAGGTAGAAATATCTATACAGACTATAGCATTTGCAGAAGCTCATAATACCTAGAATTTTACTATTTATTATTTTCTCCATATTTTTACTTAAACATAAAGAATCCTCCCAAAGCCAATATAATCAAATAGCATGTTAGTCTGAAGCCATTGCATGGAAGTAGGTTATTAATGGTATTTAGAAAGGTCACTGTGACACTACTAAGAAGAAAATATGGATATAGAAACTTGAAGATGGATTGATTCATTTCACAGAGGTAAATAATGCTGCATAACTGTCTCCTTTTAATTAGCCTGTCAAAAGATTTTGACAAAGACCTCCAGTGGATTACCAAGAAAACCTGAACTGCAGATTACCTCTATTGACTCATTTATTGTCTTCCAGAGCTCTCAATAGCAGTGATCTAATCAAGCCACTTGTATTTTCTTATCTATTTTCTACTTCTGTTTGCATGAGTTACTACAAGGTATTTCTAGCACCTTTTTTTTTTCTGCTTTGTTTTGTTTACATGTTTGATGTAATAAGACTATGTTTGAACACACACGTTACATCTTCCTTGATACTTTTATTTGTGATTTTCTACCTATCAATTTATCAGTTAACATAATGTACCCAGGCTTTTTCTTTCACTGATTGCAGTTGTATCTTTACATGGATGACATCTTCTGTTTAACACCACAACATTATCAAAAGTTGCTCTTGGAAGTAAACAGGAATTTACCAAGGGAGATAAATAGTATTACTTGCCTTCCTTGGTGTCCCATTGACTGTATTTTACTACATAAAATTTACTACATTGCACTTCCCTAAGCACAATTTCATGCCACCAAAATGCATTGCAAGAACTGTATTAATGAGATGCAAATATACACTTTGGTTACTTAGAATTGACAGATTTGGGAATAAAGACCAGAGAAATAGATTTGGCAACTACTTTTGGACTAAAAATTCAAAGGACTGGAAGAAAAGGGGGAAAAAAAACAGTTGTCTTTTCCCATTAAGTATTTCCAAACACTATCAGAGTGTACCATCAACACTCTGAAGTCATTTAGTGAAAGTAAAGATAATTATCTTACCAAAACTTAGTGATGTGTGGGTAAAATGATAAAGGTGAGAGTCAGGTTTTTCAGTTATAGGCATCTCAAGAAGCTGTTAGAATGGGAGTGCAATCTTTTACTAGTGAAGTACTCATACTAAGTAGCATAGTTGGAGCATACAGTGTTTGTTGCCTCTTTCTACTAACATGCCCATCTACTGTTTCTATAAGAATATGAAAAGGTTAGAACTAGAACTAAAAAAATGACTGATATTACAATAAGGTATGAGAGCACCTACAATGTTATTCTGTTTAGACCATCCAAAGCTGAAATTTAAAATTTAGAAATGTTAAATAAAGTAAATCAGCCTATTTTTATTAAATAATAATTTAAACATATTTGTGCTAGAACCACCAATTTAACCTGAAATTTGTGGGAGACTGGAGATTCACAAAATTCTTATTTTCTTTTATCAGCCTTCAGCTCATGACACTATTTATGTTGGAAGACAGTGCAACTATCTCATATGCCCAGAGGATTTGGACTCATATGCACTGTCATGTCATGGGCTGTCCAGGGGAGCAGTGATTATTCTCCTTATTCTCCTTGTTGAAGTTATTCAAGGCACTTGGCAAATGTCCCAATACATATTGCACACTTTCACACAGTCAAAGCCTAAATAATATAGAGTGGGTGCAACAATAAGCAGAGAGAAAACCATATGAACCTACTTTTCTTTCCCTGTTTGTACTCTTTAAAGACATTCTGAACAATTTATTCTTTTTTTTATGTGTGTGAACTGGATTCAGATTTCATTAGAGAGAAGGAGGAATTGAATTGTTTCCTGCAGTCTGACAGGGGCTGTGAGTGCTAGATTATTCAATTAAAGAAAGGCATTGCATTGTACTTACTACATTTACAGTATAAGTTTTACCCTTCTTTTCCTTTACTTTCTTTCATTGAAGATACATTTTATCATAATATAAATAAGATGCTTTGTTTGGAAGCATTTTCATGTTGAATGAAATACATGCACACAAAAATATTTGTGTACTTATATGTATACAGATAAAATGTTTGTATTTACTTGTGTGTATGCACATTTTTATTAGTCCAGCAGTACAAAGTAGGGTTTTTGTGTTGCTGATTTTATTTTGGGGTTTTTTTAATTAGCAAGGAAAGCAAAACATCACTTATTTTGTATTCTGTTGTGATATCATTCTAAAGTTTCTAGTTGCCTAAAGAGTTTTGCATTTTTGATAAAATTGTATGCTATATATAGCAAAATTAGCAAATTTAGCACTGGCCAAAGTCCTTAAGGAATAGAATAATGAAATAATATTTTGAAATATTTACAATAAACAGTTGAAACAAAAACCTTATTAAATAGTTTAAGGTAGACAAGGAAACCTTTAAGAGAAAAAAATTAATCTTATAAAGCGAGTCTATTTGGGAAAATATGTTTAGTGCAGCACTACAGTCCAAAATAGATGCTGTAACAGCATATAAACATATTAATTTGTCAGCAGTTTCTCAGTGTCGAAGTACTTGACAAAGTTTTAAAAGAGCTGTACTGCAGTCTGAGTGGTATGCTGGCAAGATGCCTGTACTTGTTCTACCATTTCAGTATAGTTTTTCTTACCTCACAAAGATATGAACATGATTACTTTTTCAGTTCTTGTAATGTCCATTTTGTCCTTCTCAAAAATGTCTAGTCTTTGTCTTCCAAACATCTAGCTCCTTCATCAGCAGGTAGAAAAGAAAAGGAAAAGAGAAGAAA
>VYZU01024028.1:0-20804 GCA_013401355.1 Ceyx cyanopectus | reverse complement strand
CTGCACTACCCTCGTCTAACCATCTACTGATATCCTCATAAAAGGTTATCAGATTAGACCAGCATGATTTCCCCTTACGGAATCCATGTTGACTATTTGTGAGAAGCCTCCTTTCCTCCAGATGCTTAGAGATGGCAGCAAGGACAAGTTGTTCACTGACAGTAAATCATGACCTTTTTCTGTGAGAAAACTCTCCACAATTAAGTGCTACCCCTATGTGTACACTTTCTCTGTTACAGTGTTTAGCTCAGTACAGCCAATAGGTCTCTGAACAGTTCTTGGGTCATTGAGTTAACTTCAGAGGGTATTCTAAAATGCTCTTTAAAGACCATTTTTCCTGTGTTTGTGATTCACTTGCGACTCGATTGAAGAGTGCAAAAATCAAACACTGGCGGAGAAACACCAACTCCAGCCTTGCTGGAGCAGGGATGTCCACACCTTCTTGCTTTGCTTCTGCCTGATGTTCTGCTTTGCTCCTGTGTGTTTACCCAGCTCTGTTTAGCGCTGTCTTCTCCTGGGCTTGCTGGAAGGCTTGCAAGGGTCTGGGTGGAGCAGTTTATCATGTGTCTGCCCATCAGGAGGATTTGGAGGATACCAGAGAAAACATCCTCAACTACAACGAAGAAGGTGGTGGGGAAGAAGATGAGGTAAGGATCAGTGTTACAGTACAGGGCAGGGGACTGCTGACTCACCAGGCTTAAGGAAAAATGACTCAGTGATCTCTAGAGGTCCCTTCCAGCTCCTACCATTCTGTGATGACCTGGGATCATATCCTGTGAAAGAGTGTGAGAGAATAAATGGCACCGTTTGGAAAGTGCTGCTCTGGCAACTCTGGCACTGACAGCACCTGTTCAGCAGAACAGCAGGAATAATACTTGTTGTTACACCTTTGCTCTAATGAATTCTGCTGTCAGCATTCTTCTCTGTCCTGTAAAGAAGCCAGAGACACAACCTTCAGCTTGTGGGAAGGTGAGGGGTACTGTAGAACACAACACTTCTATTTATTGCAGCTGGCATGAAGGTTCTCCTCAGTGAATGCAGTTAACATGCACAGTATCAGTAGCTTTAGCAGCAAGAGTTGCACTTGAGGAACTGCAGCACTATTATCACCAGCATCAACTGCTTTGCATGAGAAGGGCATTTTTCCTTTTCCCTCTCCTCCTTCCCCCTTTGGCTTTTACAATCCTGCCACCTAAGTAGCCATGATTCCATAGATGGATAAAATTTTACCAGGAATCATAGTAGATGTTTGAGCTGCTAATGCAGAAATATTTCTATGACCACACTATATGTGAGTGTCCTTTCTCACCTGTGTTGCCAGACTTTGTATCTATGTATAATGATGAGAATCATAGAATTGTCTGGTTGGAAGAGACCTTTAAGATGATCGAGTCCAGCCATTCACCCTGCATTTCCAGGGTCCCTAAACCATGTCCCTCAGCACCACATCCACACGCTTTTTAAACACTCCCAGGTATGGGGACTCCACAACCTCCCTGGGCAGCCCATTCCAGTGTGCCATTTCTGAATTCCACAACAGCATGTGGGGCATTCCTGTCCAGCTTCTCATGTGAAATTCAGCCTCTGTTTGAACACAGCTTTAGCAGTGCCCCCATGTTCCTCATGCTCGCCTGGCTTCAGCAGGTCTTGGCTTTTGTGGACACATTGTAGGTGGCAGAGTTGGTTGCACGAGCCCATCCCTGTGTTCACACCCCACGGGCTGCCTCGGGATTGTTCCTTCTTGATTTCCACTAGCATGTGAAATCTGGGGCCCTTCGGAGACTGTGAATTTAACGTGCATGGTTTCTCACACCAGGATGCATATAACATGGCAGAGCTGCAGGTGTCCATTCAGACCAACCCAGCCTATTCCCTCTCCAAGAAAGAAAACCCAACAAAACCAAGCAGCTCCTTCACCCAGGCGTGCCTGGGGCATCACGAGGTGGCCGTGCCAGCAGGAGGCTCACATGCTGGCGCACGCTCCGACCTGTACTGGGCACGTGTCTTCAGAGGTGCCGACTGTCATCCCTGGGCTGTGCTCATGACTCCCTGCAGGGGTTTCTCAACCAAGGAGGAGGCTCTGAGCACCCTCAGCTGTCTGAGGCCGGGTGTAACCTGTGGTGACATCCAAGAGTGGTGACAAAAGTGAACTGTAGTTGTGTGTAGCTGCAGAAGACCAGTAGATTACCTTGTCTGCCACTCCAGCAGTTTGGAAGCCAGACAGCATTTCCTGCCCCTGCTTCTGTTCAGCACCATGATAGGTGGTCAGACTCCACCTACGAGCTGCACTTCGCCTCTGTTTCAAAAGGTCAGTAGCAGGAGCTGCTATTGGGACCTTCTGGACATTTATGGAGATACACATTTCCTGAAAAGAACTAAGGGAGAACTTGAAAACATAATCCATTTACGTACAGTGTTTCGGAAACATGAGTAGGTTGTTTTGTCTGTAAGGTAAGGAAGGGCTCTCTGAGTTGCTGTATGTGGGCAGAGGCAGTGCCCAAAGCACGAGGAAAGCTCACCCTGTCCTACTCTCAGTAGGAGCTTTAGTAGCTATTTGAATAGGACAAAAAAGCACATTGCCCTATTGTGGAAATATAAAGTCCATGTCGTGACAAGCTTTGGAAAATCAGTCTGCTTGTGGTTACTCTCCTGGAAAAGGCTAAATGCCATGTTTGGCCACACCTAGTAATTTGGATTGACAGATAGTCTATGGTTTTTGTAATTGTACTGGTACGTTTACCTGTGAGGAAACATTCACATGTCAGTGTGTCATCTTCTGTGTGTCATGCTTGCAGAAGTCACAAGCAGGATATGGACAAGGGAATAAATGTGTATTATGCACAAAAATCTTTTCCTTCCCCAGACAGCAGTAATGCTGCCTGCCCAGCCTGTGTTCCTGCCCTGGCTGTGGCTGTGCTGTCATTTTGGCTGGTTTTAATGAACTTTCTTTGTAAGCTCCTCAGGGTCTTTACTTGCTGGGAAAGTGTGGTTCATAGGCCAGTGCAAGGCACTGGATAGATATGAAACATACTTTCTCTGTATGATGTGGCTTCCTTGTGTACGTCTGAGGTTGACTGAAGCCCGGGCTCTACAGAATTCTGTGTCTCTCAGCTTTGATCAGGTACTTCCACACCAGGAGTCGTTCTGTCAGAAGCACCCAGGGAAGCAGCAGTTGGTTATAACTGGTCTCTGGACTCAAGCTGTGGTTACACACTTCAAGAGCCATGTTACCCTCCAAGTTTTCCTGAGGGCTGGAGCTGGCTAAGGCCAGAGCCCAGCACTGTCCTCAGGTAGCCATCTCCTTTGGGCATAGATTGTGGTTGTGGCATTTGCAACAGACGGACGACGAGTCTAAGAAGGAAGAAATCCTTAACCTTCCGTTCAGCAGCATTACTCCAGTGGTGTTACCCAGAGGGCTGTGCTGGGAGTTAGGTGCTGAGAAGCAAACACACAGGAGACAGCAGGAGCCTTAACATTACCTGGTGCCACAGGACATGTGTCTGGTGCAGAAGGAGATGGTCAAAGCTGTCCAGGCTTGACATGGATGACAAAGGGCGAGACAGAACACTCCAGTTATTTTCCTTCTGCTTCCTCACCTGCCTGTCTATCTTCATTAATTCCCATGGGACTGTGAAGTTGAGGTTTGCAGCAAACTGCCATCAGCAGAGGAGTCAGGGGCACTTTGCTGTAACTGTGTCCCAGTTAAACCAATTACAGCTGGGAAAACTAACTCTGGCTTTCCCTGGAACCTGCCCAGACAACTGGCCTACAGACCATGGGGTGACCCAGAGGACTTGGTCCCATTTGTTGAAGCTCTTCATCTATCCATCCTGTACCTTAGCTTCTCAGAGTGCAGCAGTGCCAAGGTTCCAGAGCAGGAACAGCTGGCTTAGCACCAAACAGCTTTGCAGTTGGGGGTGGGGGGAGAAAAAAAACCTGAATTAAAAAAAATAAAAATCACTGGGTTCCTAGGTGGTGGGATTTTCTGTAATCTGGTACTTTGATTAATCTTATTCCATGTTCAATGATTAGGGGAGTGGAGCATCTCCCTTATGAGGAGAGGCTGAGAGAGTTGGGGCTCTTTAGCTTGGAGAAGAGGAGACTGAGGGGAGACCTCATTAATGTTTATAAATATGTTAAGGGTGAGTGTAGAGAGGATGGAGCCAGGCTTTTCTCAATGTCGTCCAATGACAGGACGAGAGGCAATGGGTGCAAGTTGGAGCACAAGAGGTTTAGGCTCAACACGAGAAAGAACTTTTTCTCAGTGAGGGTGCCAGAGCTCTGGAACAGGCTGCCCAGGGGGGTTGTGGAGTCTCCATCTCTGGAGACACTTAAGACCCGCCTGGATCTGTTCCTGAGTGACTTGGTCTAGGTGATCCTGCTCAGGCAGGGGGGTTGGACTAGATGATCTTCTAGGTCCCTTCCAGCCCCTAATTTCTGTGATTCTGTGATTCTTTACAGACTTTAAACATGTAATAACATTTTATTTAGTTTATTTGTAAAGGTCTGAAATTTAAATAGTCATGTGGCTATTAGTTTTTAATCTGTCTGCCTGACAACTACCTTAATCTTGGTGGGTTTTCCCCTTTTAAAATAACATTCCAGCTATAGGACATGTAGTCAAGTCCCAGAAAGGCTGATTGACCTACTGGCTGGTACCAGCATGTTGAGAAGGGAGACTGTTGCTGCAACAGGAGCAGGATGAGACGAGCAGGAGAAAGTTGAGGACAAAGCAGGACCCTTTCCTGGGCCTTTAACAAACAGCTTGCACCACCCTGGGCAACTGCTGATCAACAAGGAGGAGTTTAAGAAACATGGGTCTCTGGAACCCAGAATCCCAGCTCTGCAAGTGCACCACAGTCCATTAATTAATCTCATCTTACAGACAGCTGTACCTAATTAATGCCTCCAAGGGCTGCAGCACAGTGTGAATCAGGGAGTGAGGAGCCCTGTATCAGCCCATCCTGAGTCAAATAAACCTCCTTCCTACCTGTCATTGGTTCTCCTGCAATGAATAAAGATTTCTTTTTTCAGTAAAATGGCTAAAGCTTGAGCTCCACTGTGGAAATGAGCAGGTCCCTACTGGTCAAAGCAAATTCTATTTCCTGGAGTATGTGCCTCAGCCTCCTCCTCTTACTAAAACATGTATGAGGTGTTGCCTGGTGAACACAAAGGCGAGTCAGAAAGTCAGTGATTAGATGTATTCCAACGAGACAAGTCACATCTTCCTCCTGGAAACCACTGTGCTCTCCTCTGTATGAACTAAAACAATGCTGCATCCAGCTCCCTCCATCCCAACATGAAAACAACCAGAACGTGCCTCTGAAACAACACAATTTATTTAGTATACAACAGTCATGACATCTCTTTACAACATAGTATAAAAGAAGGACAGGAGCTCTCACTGGCAGAATGCTGAGACAAGAAAGGGAGATGTACCTGGGGGATCTCAGAGGCTGTTCTCCCCTCCACCCCCTGCCCAGGGGTACCTCTGGCTCTGTGCACTCAGGTGAGCCATTCATGACCATTCTGGAGTCACCTGCACTGCCCCAGGGGCTGCTCCCGGGGGTGAATCCCAATGCAGGGACCCAGCAGGGTGAGGGGGGGCAGCAAAAGGTGCAGTTAAGAGTTTAAAAAGGGCATGTTTTTACTGCAGTGACTGTGGAACACAGCAAGACCCAGGAAGAGAGAAAATAAGAATTAAAAACCAAAGCAGCACCTGCCTCGTGGAAGCCCCAACCCAGCCCCTGCTCAATCAGCTCTGGTCCCTCCCCAGCATGCCCTGCTCTGCCAGGAGAGCCTTTAAATTGGGGATGAGGAGGAGCTGCTGCTTCTTTCCTGGAGCTGCTTGAGGTGTGTGCTGCTTTCCTCCGAGCTGATAAGTGCTTTTAGTTCTTGGCATTGACTGTTTCACCGTTTTAAGGAGGCTGGTTTGCTGAAGGTAGTCACTGGCATGGGCCCTTCAGTGTTAAGTCTTTCTGTTAGGGGAACTCCTGGAATTGTTTAGAAGTGTCAAAAGATACCAAGGCTTTAAAGAATGTGAGCAGCAAGAGTTCAGAAACTTCCAAAAATCCTGTGTCTAACACTTGAAATTGCTGGTGTGCTGCTGTGGGGGATGCTCGTGTAGCAAGAAGAAACTCCATTACCATGGTGGTTCTGGCCTGTAACAGCTACTGGGTTTTATGCTTTCCCAAGAACAACAGTAGCTTGAGGTCTGTTTTGTTTTTAAAAAAACCAACCAACAAACCCAAAACAAAAGATTTGCACTTGGTAGCTTTGCTGAAAAGGTTCAGTTTCTCCTTTGGCAACACAGTACTTTTGAAAAAGAATCTATTTAAAAAAATGTACTGTTACAGTCAGGGCTTCTTAGTCTCAGTGTAAATTCTGAAAAGACAGAGCACCCTTGGAGCTGGGACTCAAGTCCAGGGGACACTTACTGCACCTTTAAAGAAAGGTACAATCACATTTTGAAGTACAAGAGGATGCAGCCCAGACATACTTCACCTTACCTGTGCTTGTTTTCAGTTGCTGGAAGGCACTCTAGGAATTCACTGCCCTGTGCTCTCAGGGAGAGCAGGCGTGCATCATTACAGGCCTAAGGAAAGTTAATACCAATTAAAATGCTGTATTATTGTATTATGATAAACTGCAGCAGTCTCCCAAGCTCATTAGAGATACAGGCTTGAAATGACTTGGGAGTTTTAGTTTAATAAGCCAGCTCCTGCCAGGGTTTGATTTAAAGACAGCCTGATGAGAGCACCCTGTCCTCCTGCCATAGCCTGTGAGTGCAGGAAGGTGCTGATCGTTGTCTGATGAGTATTTACTGAACAGAAAATGGCTTGAGCATGTGACAACCAGCTCCATCTCTTAGTAATTTACCTTAGCACTAGTCAAAAGGGAGAACATTTAACTCCTTTGGACTGGGAATGCAGCTCAGTTGTGAGAACTAATCTCATTACACATCTTGATTAAATTAAACACAGGAGTTTGCCATCAGTAGCACTGTGGGTTCCCATCACTAGAAATTAATTGTGTCAGGGAGTTATTTGCACAGGCCACAAACACTCTTACTGGTGTTCCAGTGTTAACTCAGCACTGGCCTAGAGGCACTTGATTATTACAGTTGTGTTCTTTGCAAGAAACAAATGATCCTAGTGGATGTCTAATTAAAGTTGGAGAGCACTGTTAAGACTTTCCATCCAGTTTCATCATGAATTTCCATGTAAAACCAAAGAGGTGCTAAACCACAAGTCAGGTGTTACCTACAGAGTGTTTCAGAAAGTCAACAGGATTCACAAAGTTCTAGCCAGTAAAAAAGAGAAAGGGACAAACAAATGACAAAGTTCTCAGGTCGAGGCCTGTCTTCAGTAATCTGCCAATGTACAATCACTGGGGTGGTTTTCAGGGGAGGGAGCAAGGACGTGGTGATGTTGTGCTAGAGTATCTATAGCTCTGTGTCTGGAACAGTAGAAAGTAAAGCTCCAATACCTGAATGTATTTTAAATACCAAAGTTCCCTGATGAGTTTAGAGCTGAGTTTTTCTTTTGTAAGGTTGGCAGTGTTCACTTTTGGTATCCTGCTGGAATTCACACTGGGAGAAAAAGGCTTCCCTGTAGTTCAGAAAGTGAATGCAGAAAATCATGTGGGGAGAATCCCAACCGAGAAATTTGTTTCTTTGTTTGTTCAGAGGGTTTTAGGAGGGTACAAACATGCAACATGTATCAAGCATGCTCCAACCTTGATTCTCATGAGGAACACACAGCACTCCATCAGTAAGTGCTTCACCTTAGAAACAGGGTGTGTTTGTATCACTAAAATGCTGGATTCAGGTGTCACTCCTCAAACTCGCTTGCTGATGCTGCAGTCACACTCAGAAGCCTGGAAACTCCTGCCCACATACATTCCCTAATTAGTCAAAAAAGAGGCACTGAAAGAGCACAAAAATCTGGCAAAGAGGATCAGGTTGTGACACAGAAGTTAATAGCTGTGACTATGTTCAGGATTCCCAAAGCTAACCCTCACTCAGTGCAGGGCAGCAGGGCAGAACCCAAACTGCTGAGCAGATCTCCCCAGGCTGGCTCTTCTGCAGGGGCCACACAGCCTGTTGGGTCTGGCTGTCTTCCCATCAGAACTGGAAAACAACTATATCCTAGGTATTCAGCAGGTCAGCCCTTCTCACCACTAGCAGTAAGTTATGGATCTGTGAAAATGTTGGCAATATGGACAATGTTATCAAAACTAAAGTGTCTAGAAAAAAACAAGTAAGCATCACAGTAATTGAACAGGAAGCCACCCATGTGCCATGTCTTACACATGTCACCTGTTTGTCAACTACATCTGCTTGCTTTCATGTGGTTCCTTGTGTTAAAATACTGAACTTGGTAGGCGTGGTTAGAAATGTTATTTATGCTTGGCAAGCTTGTAAACGTGGAATGTTTTGTTCTGGAACACTCGGGTGAAGTGCAGGGTGTAGGAAGGCAGGTTTTTCTTGATCTCCTCACAGAAACGAGGATGGGCCGATGGTTTCAAATCGGGGTCGTTCTCTCCCAAACCATCCATGATCTGTAATGACAGTGAACAGGTTTGCTACAGCTTTAGCCAGTCTGCACCTACAGGAGGTAACAAGAAGCTACAAACAACATCAACAGTATATCCAGAGGGTCAGGCTGCCCAGATCTGTTAACAGTGATTGTATCAAGCACGTGGGAGGAAGAAAAGAACCTTGAAATAGTAAGATTACAGTGTCAACTCCATGACACTAGTTTGCCAGAGGTGCCAATCTGCCCTGGGTTCCATGGCCTGCAGGGGTTCCACGTTAGACCCAGAAATGCTTGAAACCCCCCCTGACCCAATGGAGTATTAAAACCATACCCTGATCCTGAGGGGACTGAAGCTATGAAGGGATTTAACACTGCAGAGGGTGTGCTGTTAGCCTGAAGCTCATCAGGAAGGGGTTGCTGATGTTACCCAAGCTGAATTTCTCCTACTTTTATCATCAAGCACCATTAAAGGCAGGCAGTGTTCAACTGGGGAGTGGCTGAGGGAGCTGGGGTTGGTTAGTCTGGGGAAGGGGAGGCTGAGGGGAGACTTTATGGCTCTCTGCAGCCACCTGACATGAGGCTGGAGCAAGAATGGGGTTGATTTCTTCTTGCTGGTGACAGGACAAGGGCAAATAGCCTCGAGTTGCACCAGGGAGGTTTAGGTTGGATATCAGGAAAAAGGTCTATCCAGAAAGGGCTGTTAAGCACTGGAACAGACTCCCCAGGGAAGTGGTTGAGTCACCACCCCTGACTGTGTTTGGGAATGGTTTGGATGTGGTTTAGCAGTGAGTTCTTAGGGTGGCAGGGTCAGGTTGAGGTTGGACTGTGAAGGTCTCTTCCAACCCGAGCGATTCTGTGATTTAGGGAGACTGTCTAAAGGCTCCACTAGAATTTACTTCCCCCAGGCACGATGAAGTGGGCAGAACTGAAGCTGCCTGAAATGGTAACTGTATTTCAAAGAGAGAAAGTGAGCAGGATGAGTTTTCTTTCTAGGTCTTGCCCAGAATACTTACATGGCCATTGGCTACATCAAGCAAGTCACGCAGGCGGCAGCCCCTGCTGTGCCTCCTCTCGTAACAAATGCTGTCTTCCAGGATCACATAGTCTGTGCCAAAGGATCTCAGGATCCTGTACACATCTTCAGGGGACCTTTTTGCATAGATCTGGTAAATCTAGAGGAGAAGGACACTGAGCTGTGAGATACATTACTGCTGCTCTGATTCCTTTATCTTGAAACAGAGAGTCAAGATTGATAATCCAGGGAATTTGAATTAAGTTTAAAAAAACCAAAACAAAACCACAAAAACACCCCTTAGGAGTTTCTGTGTTACAGCAGCAACTGCTGGACAGCAACACATACAGTAGCACTGCTGCTGGCGACAACAGCACTGAATAGAGCACTCTGCTCTGGTTCTGCCCTGACAGGGGAGGATGGACTTGAGGATCTTTGGAGGTCCCTTCCAACCCCTACCATTCTGTGGATGGTGCTGCTGGCTGCAGAAAGCCTTGGAAGATGCTGTGAAACTTTCAGAATGTTTGTGTTACAGGAGAAGATAGTTTAAAACAAGCTCCCCAGCTTTCCATGGAGCTTTTCAGGGTCATTCCTGTCTAAAATGCTGTGTGCTAAGCTGGGAACTGAAGGGAGTAGCAGGCAAATCAAGAAACCCCATTTAAGTTTAACAGCCCAACTGGGCAGCAGGAGCTGTTAATACCAACAGTACCCAAACCAGTTCACTCAGAACTAGCTCAGGTACCTAGGTACAGTCATTCAGCTGCCAGCAGTGAGTTGGCAGATGCCCAAAGCACTACAACTTCCACAACAGCAGTTCAACTCTGGAGCTGCACCTGGAAATCAGTCCAAAGAGTGGAGCAGTGCTTTGGTTTGCAGTGAGCCATTACAGACCGCAAGTCTGTGCTGGAACTGAGCTGCTGATCTGGGTGGGAATTAGCTTAAATAATCAGAATGCTCTTACCTGTTTTGTTCTCTCTCTCAGATTCTTATCCTCATAATGGGGGTGATTAGTTAAGGTCCGTCCAGTGCACAGTTTGACTCCTGCTAATAGCTGCATGCTCCCAGCAAACACTGCTGTGTTTGGACTGTTTGACCTAAACAAATGTTGATAAGTCTGAGGAAGTCTCTGTAGGGGCATTTTTGCATTGCTTGTTACAGATCAGAAGGAAAAAAAAGACTGAAAAAAATATTTTTCTGCCTCTCCTATTCAGGGAGGAAACTGTTGAAGAAACTGTGTTTTCTACAAATGTAAAGCAGACAAATGATGGTAATACTCTCTAACTGCAAATAAAAAAATACTGTGCACTGTAAGGAAATTTAGGGAAAACATGATCCTAAAAATTTCAAATTACTTTTGTTTTCCATGTATTTACTGGGTTCATGTAGCCCCTATATATTGGTAGATTTTTATATCCAAATTCTTTAATAGTCAAGAAACTGATTACAACTCAGATTTGTATCTGCTGTATAAGGTATCCTCTGTAAAAGGATGATTTAATCTGAATGCTATAAGTTTTTGATCCTGTCCTGGCATTCACCATTCCCATGGAAGGAAAGCTTTGCTGTGTGAGACATTCATTGTCCTTTTCTGACAACAGTGGGACAGAAATGATGAACAGAGTCTCCCTAGCTGCAGAAAGTGGGGCTGGGGTGATGCAAGTGACAGACAGAAATGCTGTCAGTTCCTGGCACTGTGAGCTCACTTGAAATTCCAAGTCATTGTCTAGAATTGTTCTCTAATTAACAGTCTTGGTACCTCAGGATTGTTTACATAACCATCATGAGCAAAAAAATATTTCTGCTTGCCTTCCCCCCAAGAAGTTTACAATCTAAGATACATGTAAAGACACAACAGAAGGGCCTTGGGAAAAAGATGAAGTTTGAAATGCTAGGAAACAGAGAGTGATATAATCAGGCTCCTTAAAAACAGTCCCAGTGCCTAGTCGTTTTCTAGCACTTTTATAACATTGTTATATACAACTAAGAGCCAAGTGTTAAATTTCACTGTTGCCTTTCGAGAGCTTGTGCTTAGCAAGTGAACTAACAAAAAATCCTTCCTACAAATTCTTGCACTGGTATGTTAATCTATAGGAAGAACAGAGGTTTTAAGGGCAGTTTAACTTCACTGATAGACTAGCTTTTCAGAAGTTTATAAAACCATTTGCATTTTGAAGTCCAGAAATACGGAATCTGAAACATTTTTTTTTCTTCCAATATTCAAAGCTGCCAAGTATCATAAAATAGATGTTTTCTTAAATTAATTCAGCTTAGAATATTCTGCAAATATAACAGTCCTGACAGGCTGTCAGCCAGAACTCATCCCTGAACCCACAGGAAAGCAGAAGTTTTTAGACTAAGCTGAAAAGAATGTGGCACTAGAGTCACAGAGGGACTCATAGAGCTTAGACACCTAATGAAAATGGTGATTTTCAAAGCACCTGCAACATGTTCCTGTGTCTGTGTATGGGCTGGGAAGTTTCTAGTGTGAAAGGGCTGTTTCTGTGCTTGAGATGAGTTCCAGTGTTACAATGCTCTGCAGCACTTCTGTCCTGCTGTGGCCTGGTCAGGACAATCCTCCCTCCGACAGCACCGTGTAATGCAAACTGGCAGAAACAAACTTCCTTAAAAAACAAAACAACCAAAACCAAACCCCACAAGTACCAAAGGCAAAAACACAAGAAAAAAGAAAAAAAAAATTACCAATAAAATAGCCTCCAGCCCCTTTTCTTAGGAAAGCAGGCTCAAGGATGTGGTGGCAGTTGCCCTGTTCCTCCAACCTGCTGGTAAAAATGCTTCTCAAAAATGCAGCAGATGGAGGGTTCAACTACTCCCCTTTCTCAAAGCCGTCACTCCTGCCCAGAAGGGGTAAAGTACAGCTGGGTGTGTTCTTCATTCATCAGGTATTAAGGGTTTTGCCAGTATCTCCTCCTCTTCCTATACCTGAAAAGCAAACTATTGCCCCTCAACTTGCTTTTCAATTAGATTGGCTCATGTGCCTTGGTCCAGGCTGGAGCCTGCAGGCAGGTGCTCCAGGTGAAGGCAGATATTCCTGAGACTGGGAGTCCTAGGAAATGATCCACCTTGAGAGGTAGTGCTGGGGCCAGCTCAGCCAGTCCAGACCCCTGGAGGCACCTCTGCTGTGTTGGCAATGCCAAGCAGCCTGGCAGTGCCTTTCAGTGACACTGAGCGCCATGCAAGGTCTGCCTCCCTTAACTGCATCTGGGTAAGGGAGCTGGTGCTGAGCAAGAGCCACCCGAGGGAGCAGTGAGAGCTGAGCAGCACTGTGCAGGCCCAGGATGATTTGTACCTTCCATGCCAAGAATCCTCTAACACTGCAGCCCGAGTCAGACACCACCTGCAGTGGTGTCAGTGCTGATGTGCTGCCAGCCACCGAGCCACACTTCTCCATTAGAGAAAAGCAAAGCCATTTTTTTACAAATGCCTGAGCAAATGATGTATAAAATGAAAGGATAATTTGTTTTTATAGCTTTCTGCCAAGCTCTGTCCCGTGCTGCCCAACCTGCAAGCAATTTATTCTGTACAAAATGTCACTAAAAAATGATAAGGACTTACAGGTCAAACTGATTTACATTATATAATTTAAATGTCATTCCAAGCAGACCTGATGGCGTTTTGAACAAATAATCTCATTTATTTTTGAAGCTCTAAGCTTTCAACAAGTTAATTACAGCTGAACTAATGGGTAAACTAAGCTCTAAAATACATCATATGAAGCTTCTCTTTGCCTATATTTTAATATTTGTGCAATTCTCTAAATTCTTAAGAATAACCCATTAAAAATAAGAGTTTTACAGGAACTACTTGTCCAGAGTCTAAAAGTGGTAGCAATTCTTTCTCTTAAGCTGCTAAAAAATTATCTTGAGTTGGTTTTAAGGAAGGCTTAAAGAAACCCTCAGCATTGCAAGGTTACAGCATTAGAAAGAAAATGGGCCAGTTCTGTTAAAAATCCTGCAGAGGTGAACTCTCTGCTTGGCTTTTGAAGCCATAAAATCTGACAAATCTCAGACTAGTCCTTTACTAGCAGCTGGGTGTGATGTGAACCTCTAAAGCAAAGGGGTTTGGGAAAAGAAGATTTTTCAAAAGAGGTTCTCAAATATCCCATGTTAAGTGCTTGGGTTTTTAAAATTCTGCTTTAAAATCAAGTCTTTTTATTTGCAGAACACTGTATGAAAATGTTACAGGTTTAGCTGCCAATGCCAAGCAGTAAAGTATATTCAGTCAAACTGTCACGGTTCTTTTTCCCTCTGGTTTGGAAAGACTGAAAATTGCAAAAATGGAAAACAACAGCCACAAAGAAAGTGCAACAAGATGCATTTCTGTCAGTTGCAGCCTCAGCTTTCTGCATGCATGGTTTGCTGACATAAAGGAGTGCACCTACACAGCTGCTATAAACCTAGTTCTCAGGCACTACCAACTTTACTGACAAATCAGTCAATGACAAAGGATAAACCCAGGAATTTAAGAACAATAATAATATATATATTAAAAAAAAAAGTGTAATATTGCCTTTAAAGTCTGGAATATGTGTTGATTTCAGTGTGATTACCTTTGAAAACCAGGCATGCAAGGAAGAGCAAAGAGTTAACATTGATAGCTGTCTCAAAATGAAAATACAGCCATCCACAGAAATGGCTAAATGAAAGAACCACCACTGAGACATGGCCATTCTGGTTTTGTAGCCTTAGAAGCCTTTGGGAGATTGGTGGAGTTTCCAGGAATACCAATTTGTCTGCTTGGCCCCCACACCTGATTTCAGTAGAGCTGACAAACAGCTCTGCTCTGCCAAATCTCTCTGTAACTTCTCCACAGTTGGGGTTCTTGTCCAAGATTTCTAGCAGTGTTTTTCTAGGATTTGTTTGTTTAGAACTGCTTATGAAATATTGCACAATTCTAGACAGGTTTCCCCTTTAAAGGCAGAAGACATTGCTTCTTAAACACTTACCAGAAGTAAACAGAGTAGGGAAGTTCAGGCTATTGATTTGCTCATTCTACTGCTATTCTTCCCCATCTCAGAAATGAGCATGTTGTTCCTGTTGTCTTAGGGAGAAAGACCAATTTTAATATACCTCCCATCTGTGAACACAGCTGTGAGCTATCCTGGGTCATTGGAAGGACCTTCTTGACTTTGTTTTTTCTTTCAAAAAAGAGCTAAGCTAATGAGGCAGTGGAAAGGGCAAAAAGCCAGAGACTGGGATATGGAAGATCATGTAAAAAAATGTTGCTCTGCAGTAGGTGCAGTGCAGGGCTCTGCAGGAGCTGCACTGGAAGGGCACAAACCAGTACATCTTCATGAAAAAGCTGTGGTAATTCAGTAAGGGGAAGAGTGAAAAACACATCTGCAGACACTTCACAGTGGACAGACTAATAGCTGGCTATTATTTTGGAGTGTATATTTGGACAAGTTAATATGCATTTAGGTCTGAGCAGATAGAAGGGGTTTCTGGTTGTGGAGAGGCTGCAAGACAGATGAGTTAATCCAAATTCACTGCTATACATGACAAATTAGAGCTTCTCATACTGATTTTTAATAATGAATGATTAGTTCCTGACATCAGCCCTGACAGATCATTAACTGCAGCAGAACTATCAAGTGTTAGTATAGTAAATTATTTTTTCTTGCACATCAGAACTTAAGGAAATCTGTCCCACTTTNCAAATGCCTGAGCAAATGATGTATAAAATGAAAGGATAATTTGTTTTTATAGCTTTCTGCCAAGCTCTGTCCCGTGCTGCCCAACCTGCAAGCAATTTATTCTGTACAAAATGTCACTAAAAAATGATAAGGACTTACAGGTCAAACTGATTTACATTATATAATTTAAATGTCATTCCAAGCAGACCTGATGGCGTTTTGAACAAATAATCTCATTTATTTTTGAAGCTCTAAGCTTTCAACAAGTTAATTACAGCTGAACTAATGGGTAAACTAAGCTCTAAAATACATCATATGAAGCTTCTCTTTGCCTATATTTTAATATTTGTGCAATTCTCTAAATTCTTAAGAATAACCCATTAAAAATAAGAGTTTTACAGGAACTACTTGTCCAGAGTCTAAAAGTGGTAGCAATTCTTTCTCTTAAGCTGCTAAAAAATTATCTTGAGTTGGTTTTAAGGAAGGCTTAAAGAAACCCTCAGCATTGCAAGGTTACAGCATTAGAAAGAAAATGGGCCAGTTCTGTTAAAAATCCTGCAGAGGTGAACTCTCTGCTTGGCTTTTGAAGCCATAAAATCTGACAAATCTCAGACTAGTCCTTTACTAGCAGCTGGGTGTGATGTGAACCTCTAAAGCAAAGGGGTTTGGGAAAAGAAGATTTTTCAAAAGAGGTTCTCAAATATCCCATGTTAAGTGCTTGGGTTTTTAAAATTCTGCTTTAAAATCAAGTCTTTTTATTTGCAGAACACTGTATGAAAATGTTACAGGTTTAGCTGCCAATGCCAAGCAGTAAAGTATATTCAGTCAAACTGTCACGGTTCTTTTTCCCTCTGGTTTGGAAAGACTGAAAATTGCAAAAATGGAAAACAACAGCCACAAAGAAAGTGCAACAAGATGCATTTCTGTCAGTTGCAGCCTCAGCTTTCTGCATGCATGGTTTGCTGACATAAAGGAGTGCACCTACACAGCTGCTATAAACCTAGTTCTCAGGCACTACCAACTTTACTGACAAATCAGTCAATGACAAAGGATAAACCCAGGAATTTAAGAACAATAATAATATATATATTAAAAAAAAAAGTGTAATATTGCCTTTAAAGTCTGGAATATGTGTTGATTTCAGTGTGATTACCTTTGAAAACCAGGCATGCAAGGAAGAGCAAAGAGTTAACATTGATAGCTGTCTCAAAATGAAAATACAGCCATCCACAGAAATGGCTAAATGAAAGAACCACCACTGAGACATGGCCATTCTGGTTTTGTAGCCTTAGAAGCCTTTGGGAGATTGGTGGAGTTTCCAGGAATACCAATTTGTCTGCTTGGCCCCCACACCTGATTTCAGTAGAGCTGACAAACAGCTCTGCTCTGCCAAATCTCTCTGTAACTTCTCCACAGTTGGGGTTCTTGTCCAAGATTTCTAGCAGTGTTTTTCTAGGATTTGTTTGTTTAGAACTGCTTATGAAATATTGCACAATTCTAGACAGGTTTCCCCTTTAAAGGCAGAAGACATTGCTTCTTAAACACTTACCAGAAGTAAACAGAGTAGGGAAGTTCAGGCTATTGATTTGCTCATTCTACTGCTATTCTTCCCCATCTCAGAAATGAGCATGTTGTTCCTGTTGTCTTAGGGAGAAAGACCAATTTTAATATACCTCCCATCTGTGAACACAGCTGTGAGCTATCCTGGGTCATTGGAAGGACCTTCTTGACTTTGTTTTTTCTTTCAAAAAAGAGCTAAGCTAATGAGGCAGTGGAAAGGGCAAAAAGCCAGAGACTGGGATATGGAAGATCATGTAAAAAAATGTTGCTCTGCAGTAGGTGCAGTGCAGGGCTCTGCAGGAGCTGCACTGGAAGGGCACAAACCAGTACATCTTCATGAAAAAGCTGTGGTAATTCAGTAAGGGGAAGAGTGAAAAACACATCTGCAGACACTTCACAGTGGACAGACTAATAGCTGGCTATTATTTTGGAGTGTATATTTGGACAAGTTAATATGCATTTAGGTCTGAGCAGATAGAAGGGGTTTCTGGTTGTGGAGAGGCTGCAAGACAGATGAGTTAATCCAAATTCACTGCTATACATGACAAATTAGAGCTTCTCATACTGATTTTTAATAATGAATGATTAGTTCCTGACATCAGCCCTGACAGATCATTAACTGCAGCAGAACTATCAAGTGTTAGTATAGTAAATTATTTTTTCTTGCACATCAGAACTTAAGGAAATCTGTCCCACTTTGAAAAACTTACCATCAATTTTGTTGACTTGTATTTAAAGCATAGATAATTAAATCTTCTTTACAGGAATAAGATTTCTAAACACAATAAATTCTAAGCAGAAAATTTCCCTCTGTAATTGTCTGTCATGACTTAAAATGAAAAGAGGACAAGCACCAGTTTAGCATTCTCAGCACTAAGAACATATGAAAAATTATTCTCATTGGATCCAGTCAATTCCAGTTCATGGCTGAGAATAACTCCACATGCATATTTTATGTATAAATCTATATACAACTCTATATATTGTACACAGGAGACCTGAACTATCAGACATTTACCATCTTTTAATAAAACAGCAGTGCTAAATGGAACTGGCTAGTAAACATCACTCACAAAAATGTGTCAATATGGCTGCAAGGACTTGAAATGATGGAAAAAAACATGGCCTGCTTTCAAAATAAGTCAGTGAAGGCTTGTAATATATTTTACTTCTAAATTACTCCTCCTAGTTTATGGCTTAAAGAAATAGAACATTAGGGAGTGTAAATAAGTTGCTACAGGTAGAAGAAGCTGGGCAACAATTTTCACTGAAGTTCACTGCATATTATAACATAAAGCAGGGCTCCAAGGAAATACTTCAAATAGTTTAATGTTATATGTAGTAAATTCAGATTTGCTTTCAGAATGTTTTCCTCCACAACAAGACACTGATTAAAAACTAAAAATCTTTGTCAGATTTCCAAATAATTACAAGTCCCAGGAATAGCTCTGTTTGGAATTTTAACTGGAAAGTTTTTAGTGGTTGCTGTGTATGATTAGATTCTCCCTTAAATTTACAGTCCTCCAGGGAACATCCTACCTGGCCCCTTTTCTCAGGATCTTCTACATGCAGTGTTCTAACTGCATGTTCCATCTAAAAAATACCTTCTTGTGCTCCTTGAGAAGGCAGAAGTGATGAGGTGGGGCTGGAATAATTAGCTCATACTCCTTCCTGAAAGACACTCTGCATCTGTGCTTAGCTGTGGCAAGTTCAATTTAAATTACTTTTCAAACTGTGATTCATTCTAATACCGATAAAGAATTTACCTCTCTTGGCTGGGAAAACTGCATAGTTATGGGAGCAAATGGAGTTCACTGGTGCCCTGATGTGCATTCAGGACAGCACCATGACACTGAATCAGAGCAGGGGGGGACTGCATACAGCTGTTCTCCACAGCCATCCATATCCTAACCTCCTGACAGCCCCTTCATCCTTAGCTATCTCCAGGGGTCACCAGAGTTCACTGATGAGCTGTTACCAGTAAGAACACTATAACTAAGAACATTAGATCTACACAAATAGCATTTAACATAAATAGAGAAAAAAAAAATCCTCTTACTTAATCCAGTTCATCAGCTCCACAGTGTCTGGGTCATAGAATTCTCTCAGCTCTGACAGTTCATCCATTATTCCTGGCCAGAACTGTAACAAAAAAAAAACAAAACCAACAAACAAACTGAAGACAAAATCACCAAGTTCTGGATGTTGAGATGTATTCTTTCTCTTAGCCAGTAGAGGATCTTGTCTAGCTCGTGGATAAGCTGCAAGACAAAGTGCCTATCCTTCTTCTGGGTGCCAGGTGGCTGTCACTGCAGCATCAATACAGAGTCTGAGACCTGCAGCTCCTGCCAGGTGCCCAGGAGGAACAGAACTGCCCGTTGTGGTGAGCCTGAGAACAGCTTTTCTTAGATGCACATCTCACTGGAACTTTCCAGAACTCTTATTGTACCTTAAGATAGATGGAAAACTGCAGGTTGACAACATATGTACCCCTTGTGTATTGCAGCTACTTTACAGGCAGTTCCCTGGCCTATAGGATGAACGTGGATGATTTCAGTGCTTGACAGCTCAGGCTTTAAGAAAAGGAACAAGATAGAGGCATCATGGAACAGTTCAATATGTTACAGCCAAGACAGTCAGTAATGACTGATTACAGGAGAAGGAAAGGCCCCAGGAATTATGTTAAGTTTAGAAAGGCAACTTCCAACTAAATTTCAAAAACGTGGAAAATCCATATCAGAAATTAAGTAGAGGTGCTGTGGATGCCATTAAGGGCTTTTCAGAAGTCTGAATTAAGAGAACCACTGAAGGAAAAACATGAATGGCAACCTCTAAAAGAATGCTGGGGGAAAACACTTCAAATTTTGCCCAAGACAAACAACAGGTGCATCTGGAGGAGACAAATAAGGATTGCAGTTGATGCTGAAAAGCTTAATTCTCCCTCAAAAAAGCTAACAGAACAAAGATTTAAGGATTTCTTACTGTTTAAGCTAGTGAATATTCAAAAGAAAAAGTCAGCAATTAAGAGGGATAATGACAATACAATGAGTTAACTGATTGCTATGGTGAAACCTATTCCAAACATTCTTTAGTCACTATTGCTGGCTTGCAGAGTGAAATGTCACAGGAAAAATGTGTAAGAAACCCCACCTGATAAGCTAAAAAGTAGTAAATCATCCAATTTAGATCGTATTTATCCAAGAGTTCAGAAAGAATTTTAATGCAAATGTGCTGAGTTACTTAGCAAAAATCTGCATTCTTTCAATAAGACTGTAATTATGTAGAACTGGGAAGCAGCATATAATTGGGCCAATTAAGATACTTATTAGTTTAATTGTTTATTTGATATATCTGTTGAAGTAATACTGGCTGGTAGAGTCAGAAACAGTAAAAAGATAGTTATGGCAGCATCAGAACCTTACAGTTTTGGAAAGTCCAGTTGTATTATAGACAGATTTCTACTCCTTGGAAGATGTCTCAAGATTAGGAAATAAATTAAGCAGTTGTAACATGAGACTGTAGAGTCTCATAATGAATCAAAATTTCCTCTCTTCAGCACTAAACTACCCTGGAGGGCTACATATTTTGAGTTGAAACAAAAGAAATGTGCTCTGCTTGGCTTCTAGTCCTGCTGCAAACCTGCCCTGAGTAGAGAAAACTAAGGAACTCGAGGCATTCCAGATACAAAGGAGTAATGACCAAGTAAATAGAGGGTAAAGCATGCAAAAACATGGAGTAGAAACACTGATACAGCTTCATCTTGTAAACTAGCTGCATGTCAGATAGAGAATAGCATCCAGAAACAGAGCACAAGAAGAGATGGACTGTGTCAGGGGTATAACTGCCCAGAGTAAGGAGGGCTATGTAAAAGGGGTTTCCAGCTTGGAAAATCTTCTCTGGGGTCAAAGTCTTCAGGACAAGAATCCTGTTGTCAAGTGGCTTACATAATACAGGGATTTTGCTCTGGACTGGAAAACTCTTAAGGACTTTTAATTTACAAAAGGCTTAAAACCCCCTTGTGTAGGACAAGTGGCATGGC